>JAOWBP010004006.1:3958430-4009927 GCA_028571105.1 Tragopan temminckii
CCTGCATGTGGCAGGGGGGTTGGAGATTTATGATCCTTGTGGTCCCTTCCAACCCTGGCCATTCTGTGATTCTGTGTAAACAATTCATTCAATGCAAAGTTTCTAATGAAATGCTATCTCTGCAATTACATAGCACAGTTACACCCCTTTCTTTTGGTGAACCGTATTTTCATAATTTTTTTTAATTTAAAAAAAAAAAAATTATGAAAGCAGTTTCTTCATAAGTCTTCAAGGTACATGTTACAGACTCCCTCAGAAGCAGCAGAAGACAAACATTCAGATAAGATCGCTCCATTTTGTGCATATGGATTTCCTCTTCCTCCCCTCTCACTTGGTTTTAATAGACTGCTGAGAAGAAGTGCTATTTGGAGTAGCTGAAGCAAGCAAAGCCATTATCATTGTTCTTTATAGGACCGTCACTGCAGCTAAGCTTAATGAAGTGTCAGAGGATTCCTAGAACTTTTGGCAGCACCACAAATAAAACCAACCTTGAATAGTTAAGTCTCTTAGGAAGTCAGGAGAAAACACTGGGAGTCAGGTCCTCAGCTCACACCTGCAACTCCTTTTGTTTCACAGCTTCCAGATTCGCTGACTTCAAACAAGGCAATGCCAATCTGTACAAGTTATATTAGTAGCAAATAACCAGTTCTGTTTACTACAGTGATGGAGAAATCAGACATCAGCTAACCCATAGTCTACAACATTGTTTGTATGATTTTTAAAGACTATAAAGAAACTGCAAACTATCTGTGAATCTGTTCTAACTACCAACTGCAAGAGTCAGTCTTGATCCTTCTGAGTCCCATCCTGAAGCACAGCAGTACAACTGAACCTTTTAACTAAAGTTTTCTTTCTAAGCTGACAGCATTTTACTGCATGCTCTTTCCCCAGCCACCTTCTGCCTCCCATATTTCTTTCCCTAGCGCTAAACAAAAAGAAGATGGACTTCACAGAGCAAGAATAGACTGAGCTTAGATAATGACTTGGAGGGAAATAGAATGACTGATGAAACACAGGATATACAGAAAGATTGCTAGGGGGGGAAAAAAAAAATGAACAGAGGTAGGGAGTTTGGCACCTGAACAGGAAACAGCTCCTTGCAAGAGAGCATGACTAAATATAGAACTCCCCTGCAACACCAAGTTCAGTCCCTGCTGCCTTTCAAATGTATGTGGTGAAATCTTCGGGGATGTATTGCAGAACTTGGATGATAAATTGACCTGAAGCCAACAACCACTCTCCCTGCATCCATCCCAGCTTGACTGAATTCCAATTTTATCCATAAATAAGAATCCAGTCAAGGACCTATGATGAAAAATGTAGGCCAGCATCCATCTCAACAAGATGACTTTAAAAGTTGTCAATAAAATTCAAAAAAAAAAAAAAGTGCCACTGAAAAACAAACCTGGCAGGAGCGCTGGAGATTTTTTTTAAAGATGTCCTTTTGAAACATTAGTTTTTAAAAGGCACCTTTTCAATTCTGTTGAGGCAGTACAAAATCTCCTATGGGAAGGACGAGATCAGGAACAAACCATTCAAGTGCTACGCTGTGGTTTTCCTCAGGAAGCCTCTTAGACAAACAATTCTGTCATTTATGTGTGCTAATTAAAGAGTCCATCCATGAGCAAACCTGATCAGATGTAAGCTGGTGGCATTCTTCAGAAGTCAATGTACTTCATTCTTTTTCTCAAACGGACATTAATTTTCTTGAGCTTGAGGGTGTGGAAAACTACTTGTGTGCTTAGGATCCACTGTTTAGATGAACAAATCATCCCATAAACACGGTGGTATTCACAGAGCTGTGAACGTGGAGTTAGAGAAGAAGCTGCTGTGCCCCGAGCTGCTGGCTGGTTGGTCCGCGTGGTTGGATCTCAGTGCGATGCCGAACAACCCAAGAAGAGCAGACTGTTTTTTTTCTGGTAATGCTGACATAATAAACACAACGTTATTCAAAACAAAGTTACAGCTGATTAACAAATTCTTTTTTCTTTCTGTAGAGAGCTCTGTCTTGTCTTTGTCCTTTCACTTACTTTCAGGTTTCCATCCAGAAGAGTCTTCTTTACATTCATTCTGCTTCCATAATTTGTCATCCCAATCTCTCCCCCATCTTTTTTTTTTTTTTTTTTTTTTGAGACTTGATTTGAATTAAAATTAATAGGAATGGGGTTCTAGCATGTTTCAGCAAATGAAAAGACAGTTTATCTTCTAAAGTGTGTTCAGCAGAAATTACCTACCAACTCATCAGAGTTCTCAGGGTTCCCAATGGTACCAGCCTTCACAAGCTGAACACCCACTGCCATCATGTCCTAAAGAATGTTCTCCTGTATTCTGAATTTGAGAAAAGTACTATTTATACACAAAATGAGCATCCTTAGGAAAGTATACACATGAGTGCCAACAAAGCAGCCAAGAGAAATCTTTAAAACAACCTGCTAATTTTTGCTTAGGGGATTATCACCTTAAAAGAGGAGTCCACATTAACTTGAGAACCTTACAGTGATCTGTTTAGCCTTCCTCAGGTGACTCAGGGCTAATCAGCACGCCTTGAAGGCAGCTTGCCCAACAACCCAGTAGACAAGTGATTTTACATAACCTCCTTTTCTGTTATTCGCAGGAAAACTATCAAGGGACAAAGGAATTTTTCAAGTAGAACATCCATCTGAACTTAAGAGAACATATAACTTCCACTTTAGTGGCAACTGCATATCATAAAAAAAAAGTTCTTCAGCATCAAAGGAAAGTTTGTTTTGACTTGAACTTTGATGTAACTAGCAACACATATTTTTTATCCATGGCCAGTGTCATACATGTTTTGCCTTGCTCAATCAATATTGTAAGAATTATTTCATTTACCTGAAACATGTGGCATACAGCTGACTTTAGATCAGGAGCATCCAAGACACCTGAGAAAGGACTTCTTCACGTTTCCAAAATGCACTCACTGAGTTCAAGGAACATCGTGTCACTTGAAGAGGATATAAAGCCACATGTTGATTATACATCTGTAGGTCAGATGTTTACATCTCTTGTAATCTTCAGGGTTTAACCAACCTCGTCCATAATCTTAGCCTTTCAGAAAAAAAGATCTGTCTGCCTCACTATTTCCAAGCACAAGGCAGACAAAAACAAACAAGCACACTGGAATCAATACTCAGCAATCACCCACTCAGTCTTCCTGAACGGGTCGTGCTTGATAGTACACCTGTCTGTCCTGGAGGACAAGGATTAGCTTAAAAGAAGATATGCAAATATTTTGCACCATGCTGGAAACGGGAGGTTTTTGTTTTTTTTTCTTAACTAACATATAAGCAAAAATCAAAGAATTTGCACACAGCAGGAAACCTTTGTAGATAGATACCAGCAGGCAAAAAAAAAAAAAAAAAAAAAAAAGGAATTTGAAAGATTCTGAGAACTGATTTCCCCCCAAACTACTGCAGAAGCATTCAGCAATTTTACATAAGCGTTCTAGAAAAACTCTGGCCTTCTGCAATCTCTGGACCTCTGTTGTGCTCACTGATGTCTGGGATGAACAACTGTAGTTTCTTCAGCAACAAAGAAAAATAAATGGAGACAATAATGTTATTGCCAAAAGTTATCTGCTTATGCAATCATAAAAGAACACTACTCCATACTGCTGCATAGCAGGCTCACAAAGAAGAAAGCCCTGAGTTAGGTATCAGCTGTGCTAATCCCGAAACCAAAAGCAGCAGCATAACACTGAACAACTCAAGCTGGTTTTTGCTGAAACAGTTATAACCCTTACACAGCTATGCATTGGGCTGCATAGATGTGGGACAGCAGCTAGGGGATCTCTGTAGTTTGCTCTCCTGCACCATGCCTAAATGGTTTTGTAAATTATTATCTTGGGAAAGAAACAAACTTTACAGTAGCAGATAAAAAGTTTAACAACAATTTGTTTCTGGAGTTGTTATAATTTAGAACAGCACGAGGAATTGGTGTGTTCTCAATCCAAAGGTCAATATTTAAATACTACATGCAATAGTTACTCGTGCAATAATTATGATGGACCGTGTAGTTGAATAAGGTACAAAGAAGAACCTTCATTATTAATAAAGAACTACATCATCTGATTTAAAATGAGGACAGTTTGAAGAGTGAAGTCTGATGCTTCCTCAGGAGAATCATGGAGGGAAAAAATAGCAAGACAAAGACCTACCTCCATACAAGGAGCATTCTTTGAAGCTCTCAGAGTCCTTTGAAAGACAGGATGAGAAAAGCGCATCCGTGTGACTCATTTGGTCTAAATATCCTACTTTGAATATGCTAAGTGTCAGATACTGTCTCCATAATGAATATTTATTCTGAGATGAGAGCAAAATAGCAAATGTCACAGATAAAACATTTGCTTCTAAGAGCACACAGACAGGTAAGAGCTCTCTCTCGGTTCCGCTCAGCAACTAGGCCAGCTCCAGTTTGAGAATTAAAATCCAGTCTCGAAATGAAAGCACTAATGCTGCTCCTGATGCCATTACTTATACAAACCTCTCTGACACAGGGTAAGCACCAGACCACTGACGTTGAACACCAGCTGAACTCCCCCTCTGTGAGCTGCAGGCCAGAGCAGGAAAAACAGCGGCACACCTGAGTATGAAATTCTACTTCTAGCAGAGAGATGGTGCCTGGGCTACCTTTATCCCTTCTGTTTTATTTTCATCTCTTCTGATAGAGATGTTTTATCAACAATGAGATGCACCTGACCATGGCTTTAAACAATCTTATTTTTTAAATAAGCCACCTTAGAAAGAGGTGTTTTCTATAAGACACGCAGCTGGATGCATAAAGACTAACTGCAGAGCCAAGTACTTGTTGTAAAGTAAATAAAATGTAGAAAATGGAAAAAGTAGTGTAACACAGTGTAAGGGAAAAGCTGAAATAGGAACCTGGTCATGCTGGATGCTCCTCGTGCCCTCTCCCCATCCCTTCTTTTGGTACTCAGCATGAGGCGAGAGGAAGGCAGGAAGGGAAGGCTGAAGGCAGCTCCACTGGTGCAGAGCTGCTGCCAAAGAGAAAGATGAAACTCATATTCCAAGTCTAATATTCCATATTCTAAATCTAAAGAGATGTGAGATTTCCAGCTCTGCACAGCTAGGAGCGTCACGCCCCAAACTCTTCAGAAGATAAAGTTAAGTACTTAACGCTCAGCTGATTCAGTAGGAGTGTTATTGATGCTAACACTGATGAGATGTCTAAATAGCTTTGAGAATCAAGTCCTTCACTTCCCTCTTTCTAATGGGAAACATCAAACTTCCCTTCTTCACAGGAGTGCTGTGAGGACAAGCATGCTCAGCTATGAGTGGCTGTAGCAACAAGGACCATATAGACTAAGGAAATCAGAAAAGAAATCAAATTAAACTCTACAAAGGGGACCTGATCAGACAAGTAAACGTTTTGAGTAAATCTTGGATTCTGGTGGAATTACTCTGGATTTGTGCTGCTGGAGCCTGAACCCAAGTCAGGCCCAGACTGTATTCAGGTAAGCTCATTAAACACGTCCCATTCCCTTTGATTCTGCTGGGTTCACTCATATGTTAAAAGTTAATCATGTGCTTAGAGGCTTTGGAGGATCAGGGCAAAAGGGCTCAGCCACTCACAGAACTGAGCTGCTCTGCTTTATGTACTCAGCATCTGAAGAAAATAAGAGTGCTGTTGTCACCACTGCCTCCCATTGCCCTGAAATAGAAGGTTATCATTTAATCACTCGAGCCAAAGTTGGTTTCTCTTTTGGGAGAAAAAGCCATTACAACTGCGGCAGCTTCAGACCTTTGGCTTTTGTGGTCTGTACCACTCCTTTTAGATCATCCTTCACAACAGATATGGTCCCATAGCTGCAGCAGCTCCACATGTATCCAGAGAGACAGAATTTAGAGCTTATTTCCCCGTAGTATTGGACAAGCTTCAGGCACCTCTCACTGCTTCTTCTTGCCAATGCCAGGACTCAAGGCAGAGGGAAAGCCTCGCATTCCCCACAGGAGGACTGAGAGGGGAAGGAGCCTTTCCTTATCCAGTGAACCAGAGTGTCCCTTCCAGGCAGCTGTTGGTCCTGCTTAAATCCACAGCTGGGCAGAGCAGCACACCAGATGCTGAACCCCTTCTCAGTGTCTCGTGGCCACGTGTGCTGGCTCTGAACACCTCAGACATGAGGTGGGCTGTACCTGTGGTTCACATTGCTCATATCTATTATTCTCCACTGGAATACTAAGTCTTTTCCAGCTCTGAACAATTTATGAAGTTAAAAACCTCTCACAGTTCTCAACGATTCAAAATACAGGTTCTCCTCCCCTTCTTGTTCTCCAAAGCACAGAAATGCACATGTATTAATACAATCAAATGAGTGAGTCAAGTTAATTGGCCTGATTTGGTCTGGAAGAAAAAGCGTATAATTAGAGTGCCAAGTACCAGCACTATCAGCAGTGATATAACACTTGAAACACCGAAGGGACATTCAGTATGACAACATGAAGGCTCCTGAATTTCTGTTGGTGACAAAACTGTGTGCACACAGGGTAGGCAGGAAAGGCAAGCTTCCACATTAATGTGCTTTGGTATCCTACCTCCTCCTCACCCCCCACTCATCCCATTGCTAAGGACCCAGATAACAAGCCATCGTCAAGGGCAACGGCAAAGCTGCTTGCTTTCCATTAGCATCCTTAACATCTTCTATCTAATCAGATTTCCTGTTGGTTAAGGAAAGCTGCCTTTGCTCATTACCAGCTGCTATCCCAGATTTCCTTCTTCCTATACCCAATAGAGATTTTGTGATGCTTGCCTGCTATTTTGTGTAAAAAGGTTACGTATGCCTGGAGGGAGACTAAATGTTACCAAAAAAAGTAGGAAAAAAGGTAAAAACAAAAAAAAAAAACAAAAAAAAAAAACAAAAAAACAAACCACATGAAAACAGAACTGTGGGCAAGAGGCCAAGACTCCTGATTATGTGCCTGTGACTAACCAATGGGTGTTTTTAAAAAACATTTCTCTCATTATTTCCTCTCCTCTGGATGTAATAACACAACTCAAATTAGTTTTCCAGGAGCAGACTTCTTTTTATGTAACCATGTTTTATACAGATAGCAGCAGCTTATGTTTAAACTATTTAAGAGAACAAATAGCTGCAAAATGTACTTCAGATGGCCCTTCTCCTGCTAGCACTGTGTTGTTGGCTTGAGGGAAGCTACAAAAACACCCTGTATGTTGCTGCTGCTTGGATGTAATTGTACACAGTAGTCAATGCCCACAGGACCTCGCGTTCAGGTAAGGATGTCTGCTCCTCTTGTTTTATTGCAATTCAGAGATCCACAGCATTGTCAACGGTAGAATGACTCTGAGAAAACAGAGCTGAAATGCAGAATGAAGCAGAAGTTCATCTTTTAACTTAGTCCAGAGTATCTTATAGCATTAGGAAACACAGCTTCTTATCTGAACTGTGGCCCAGACTGACACGTCACCCTGCTGGCTATGGGACCCAAGTTGAACTCCAACATTTTGGGAATACTGTTTTGATTTCCCATTCTTCCTCTCCTTCCTTCCACATATATTACTTAAGACAGGCTGTGTTTGCCATAGTTACTGGACCAAGAATTTCTTCTACATCCTCCAGGTTGATATGAAACACACCAATCTTTTCTGCTAAGGGGTATTTGATGCACACAGGTGCTATGAAAAATGCTGAGACTGCAAGCAGGCATACTGGGTGTCAGGAGAAGAACGAGAAACAAAGATAGGCTACTTTGGGAAAAAAAGATCCATTTTCTCATCCCTTCTCTTGCTTTTAGGAATGGGCTTGAGATATAAGAAATGAGTCTGATGGACCGACCACCTATTTCATAGTGAGATGCTGTTCAAGTATTTCAGCAAATTGTAGAACGTTCCTCAAACATTCCTGCAGAAAGCCCAGAAAATCTTTTACCTGACAGAATCACACATGCTTAGGGGATCCAAATCCTCAAGTGATAAATGAGGTGGCCCAAGCATTTACCCTACCTGAAAATCTGGTTAAAGGGCAGAGAAGAAATGCGCCTTTAAATATTCAGATGAGCTGCAGTGCTAGAAACACGCAGGAATTGCCATGTGTTCCTACGTCACTGTTCAGCAGGTTAAAAAAAGAAAAGTACATTTTTGTATTCTCTGAAGAGTCTCTCAAGTCTGCAGTGTTTCGTACAACCTCTCATAGGACAACGGCATAATGGAAGTTTCCTGATAGCAACTTAGTTCCTGTGCTTTCCAGTACCTTCAAAGATGGGAAAACTGTGTTATCATAGAAGGCTTAAACATTTTTTTCTCATTCATCCTCACAGCACAACTGAGATATTGACTGCTGGGCTCCCACTATAAAGTATCCAGATAGGGTTTCTGTCAGCTGCTCCATTGGCTCCAATCAACTGTTTCCTGTTTACACTGATAGCACAGTTTGGATAATTTCATTCATTTTGGATAAATTCATTCAGTTTTTCAGCTTCATGCCAACAAACCATTGAGGATGACACACAGTCTTTTCAGGAGGTCCAACACCACTGTCAGACCATGCACAGACTTCAAAGGAAAAGACCAATGCAGCCCTAGGCAATCTGAGTAGCAGCAGAGGCTAGAAGGACACAAACATAATTTCCTTCTCATGCTAGAAGTGTATTTCTCAGAAACACTTGTATAAATCATGCAACAATAAAAATTCCACTGAAATGATATCCCACAAGTCAGCTGATTGTGAGGTAAGTCAGTATGACATGGCTTCCCCTGCTAGTAATGCAAAATTCCTGGAGGAAAGGAGAAGGGGACAGGGGAAAGCAAAAGAAACATTCATCCTCATATATCGCAGTAAAAGACGACAAGTTTTCCTCTTAAAACTAAACATTTTCAGTAAGTATGATTAACAATACCATATGCCATTGCGGAAGGAATAACAGCTGCTGGAAAGAGACAGTATGGAGATTTATGGAGAACCTAAGAAGAGCAACCGTTGGCTTTCAGGCAACAACACAGCAGATCTGATGGTCTCCAGGTCTTCACTTTGAGCCTGTACCTTGCGTGCTTCTCCCAGCAGCTCCTGAAATTCTCAGTGCTGAACCAAACCACGTTCCCAGGAGACACACAGTCTGGAGACAAAAGGCCCAGCACAAATCTTCCCGTTCAACACGTCATTAGCACACAACTGGATTTATCCACCGCACATGATCATAGCTAAACTAGTCACCAGGAGAAATCCAGCTCTCAGCATAAGTTCCACTGAAATGACCATCAGCTTCTGCTGGAGTTCTACACGAGCACACAGAAACTGTGAAATACAGTACGTGGGTCAATGAGGTGAACTTTGGAGACCAAATCTGTTTGATACAGAGCATGTCTTTCTTTACAGCTCACGTAGAACCTTCAATTCACAACATAGCATTTGCCAAGCATACTGAGTACCTTTAGCAGCTCAGCTGTCATCATCTTCCTACAGGATCTTGACATGAACAGTTCTGGGCTCATCATTTACCCACAAACAACACACATCCTGACAGATGATAGGAAATTCATTATATTTGTTAATCCAGAAGAGTGTTATGGGATTTAGCTTTACTCGATGTTTATTGAATTCAGAATTATGAAATCAAAACTCCTATTGAGTCAGCTCCAGGACTGAGAGGAGAATTAGACCCCGTGCTTTCAAAACCCGATTTTAATGTTCAATTGCAATATCATCAAAACAAAAAACCTCCCTCACATCTTACATCAGTGTCGGATTTAATATTTCTTGTGAGGTAAGAAAGAAACGCCATTTTAGCAAAATTTATATATATTTTTTATAAATAAAAACACGTTTCATTTTAACATACATCTACTGGCAGCAGCAT
The DNA here is from genome assembly GCA_028571105.1 of Tragopan temminckii. Lineage (NCBI taxonomy): Eukaryota > Metazoa > Chordata > Aves > Galliformes > Phasianidae > Tragopan > Tragopan temminckii. The sequence continues at coordinate 3,968,279 of JAOWBP010004006.1, forward strand.
CGCTTGTCTGGGCAGATGCTGGATCTTTTGAAAAAGTTAAAGCCTTGGAATACAAAGCAATAATGAAAAACACACATGGAACAATAAAATATTTAGAAAAATAGAATTAAATTTGGCTTTATCTTATGTACACTAGACCAACAAGTTAAAGATGTGAATGCCTCATTAATAACTCCGTATTAGTTAACACAGCATGAGAAAAGACCATACCTTTGCTTTCTCTGAAAAGGAAAACATTCTACTCATTTTTTTTCTGCTCTGCATGCATTTCATCTTCCAAAATGCAACCAGGCGTGCATTACACACAGACTTCATCCTGCTTTGCCGAAGTACAGCTGCCATGAGCATTCTCTAGCGCTATGCAGAAGCCTTATGGAGTGAAAGGTGTTGGGGAACAAGCTGAATCTGAGCCTAAGTGCCATTACTTTCAGCAGAGTGCAGCTTCAGAAATATTACTACAAAGAACCAGCTTGGAATTGATGCTGTTTAAGTAGCAATTGATGCTGTTGAAGTAGCAAGCAACTTTTGGCAGCCAAAAAAAGGGCAGTGTGTAATGATGAGAGCTGAAACAAACAAACTTTATTTAAGAAAAAGCAGCGTCATTTTACTTCTCGTCTAGAATGATACCATACATGGCCATATAGTCTCCTGTGATAGCTGAATCAGACACTAACAGGCAAGCAGAGGGGGACATGGAGTGCATCACGCTTCCCGCATCAGTTGCACTGCACTGACACAGGCTGGGAAACACACAGCACACTCTAGGGACATACATGGAAAAAGAAAAAGAATAGAAACAAACAGAACATGGATCCATAGTGCCACAAACCTTCCGGCTCTGTGTTCTCTTTGAGGTGCACTTGCTTCAGTGGGCAGCAGAAGATTTCGTGACACTTAGCACGAAAAGGGGACTCTTTTTTCTTTAATTCCGCAGATTGGATCGAATCTTGCCGTAACATAATGTACTCCTGAGTGCCAGGGGGAGCGTCATCCATAACTGTGGTCACCACATAACAAAATGAACTCAAGTTAGAGCTTGAGGAAAGCAATCTAGAGAATTAAATCAACTACATAACGTTGGGGTTGGGGGGAAGAAAGGAAGGAGAGAGAGGTTTATAAGAAGGAAAATCAAATTTAAATCATCTCAGCTGTGATGGTAGAGGGATGGGGAAAATATCTACTTTTATATACACTTCTCATAAACATCAACAATTTATATTGTTTCATGCAGCTTGCATTAACAGTAGAATAACTGCTCCAGAAAGCAACACGGTTCTCTCCTAAACCTTTATTCTCCTATAACACCCCTATCTATTCTGCATGCAGGTTAAGAAACAAACAAAAACAAAGCATGCTGTTGCGGCCTATCCACAGGTCATCTCTACGTTAACATCGTGGAGCAATCATTCCACGTCTGCAGGTAACACAGCACTAGCGTATTTATTCCCCAACATAAAGAGAACGTGCCTGTATCAGGATATGTAATTACACACAGTTCCTCAGAGCAAGGATAATAAACCACTGACATTTGACTTGATCACCGTTTCCAGTGGGTAGAAGAGTAGATGTACGAAGAGAAAGCACATTAATCCTTTTGACGGCTTTCTTGTAAAACAGCAAGACGTTTTTTCAAGTTGATCTTATAAATCAATACTGCCATTAATAACATAAATGATATGCAGTCTGAAGCAGTTTCTGAATGGAGTCAGACCATTAAATGGTAAAAAGATAAAATATAGAGCATACAGAAAGCTCCCGCTACCTCAAAGCATTATATTACTAGAAAGAATTAAAACAATTTTCCACTATCTAAAAATGAAGCCCTAATAACAGAGATAGCAAGGCTCCTCAGCTTGCAGCTTTAAGCAACAAATCACCACTCAAGAACAGAAATTAAACTTTTTAAAAGGGCAGTCTGTAACCACGGCTAGTTATTCCTAATGCAATCAGGCTGAGCTCCTACAACCACGTAGCAAATAAAAGAAACACGTAACTAATCCAAGGAACAAGTAAAAACCCAAAGATCAGAAAAGTAACCCGTGACATGCTGGGCTATAACTGCAGAGGCAGCACTGCTGTGTAAACGTTCATAGTTCTGGAAGTGCTGGCCGCTAATTCAAACAACGCAACTGTTTAATTCAAACAACACAACTGTTTCCTAAGTATCTGCGAATGCATCATCAATTACAAAGCTGCCAGATTTAAACATGGGTCCCCCGAACAACTATGAACCTCTTGCACTTTCATTCACTTGGTTTTTATTTTTATTTCTTTTATCTCCTACCAAGAATGGCATTAGTAAAAGAAGAAAAAAAATGTATCTAGGAGATAGATAAATTATTCAAGCTGATCATCTTTCCACAATGGGTAGTCACCTTCTTTAAGACCTCAATTAATCCATAGAGGACACTTGGCACCTCAGTGGTTGTTGCTTCATTAGACGACACGCAGTGCCAGTAACACAGACTAATAACCCACAAAAAATACAATTAAAAGAGATGTACGAGTTAATGGAAAAGTGCAAACAGTTCAAAAAAGAGCAGGAGGTCACTGGAGCACAAGGCCTGGGCTGCTGGATAATTGCTCCTTTAACAATACCAGTTTCGCTTTGGCTGGTTTGAAGGTTACACATGTGTTCATGAAACATATTGACAGCAGCTAAGACAAGCCAAGGACCAACAAGCTGTGATGGGTCCCTCCTCCAAGAAGTCACCATGCAGATGGTGCTGTTGCAGGAGCATGCACCAAGCCAGCAGTGAGCTGTGTGCAGAAACACTGACGTCAACAGCACGAGAAGCCTAAGGCACGTCCCTCTGACATTTACAGGGATAAAGGATAATGTGCATCGAGAATCACGGGTAGCCAGCAGAGGAGTGAAACACACAGCCACCTTCTGCCAACAAGCTGGCTGACCTGCAGCAGAGCGTGCCCCACTGTCACAAACAGCCTCGGGTAAGAAATATGGCCCTGGGCTGGCCCCTGGAGTGGCAGAGCCCTTCCAGAGAAGCCCCACTCAGCTGTGGGGCTGAAGAATTGCTCACAGCTCTTACTGCTGTATGGTGCAGGAGCACCGCTTTAGCAAGGCAATACAAACCATAATATATATATATATGTGCAGACAGCAGTTATCAGCCACTTAGTAGGGTCAATAGGGGAGAACAAGCTACTGGTGATTACCAGCAGCAGGAATAAGGACCAACTCCAGCTACAACAGCTGCTTGGCAATTGGGTGCTACTGCTTTGAGTTCAGAGGGCTCACACATCTGCAAACCAATTCCAAGGACCAATCCTGTTTATCAAGTGTTTGGCGAAGTGCTTGGCATCATTAGGTAGGTCCATCCCTCTCTCAGGTATTCTCACTAAGATAGGTAGAGAAGATCTAACTCCTTGCCAAGCACACAATGATCACCTGCAGACATTATTATTTTTAATGTGAATAAGCCACAGAGAACCACACCTCCAACAAATGACAAACATGCTGAAATCAGCAAACATACATTGGGTTACTTGAACACAGGGCTAAAGAGCCCTAATTCTGAGGAATATCGTAGCACAGCACTGGTGTGTGGAGCAAATACGAGGAATCACAGTTCTAAAGAAGCTTAATGCTGAGATGATGTATGGGTAACATAATTGATACCACTGTTTTGACAGGAACAACTAAAACCTTTTCTTAACATGATGAATGGCCCCAAGTCAGAAGGAGAATTTATGGCAAAACTAGAAAAAAACCCTAACCCCAAAGCCTCATTTTCCTGCTGTGATGACAGCCAGACACCCTCGTGGAGCCACTGAAATGACAGCTCCAGATATGGGTGCAAACCACCAATCCACTGCGAAGCTACAGCCACAGAGAATATAAGCAAAAAGCTTTGAAAAGCTGATATCCATTTCAATGACTAAAAGTAACCAGCGCACAACCACGGAAGGGTCATTGTTCAACAGCTGTGAATAAACCACTTGGAAATGGGAGAAATATCACGAAAGAAACTGGTATGATCCTGCTAACAACAGAAGCAATTACCCACCCACTACAGGAGGTAACAGACAGCAAATATTAGGGAAGTAACAAACTTGCAAAGCAGTGATTACATCCTGTGCTATGTGGAGCAAATGATGTTGCTTTTACTCTTTGGCTGCCTCCATTACAGGCTGTGCTAACTGCAGGACCAAGGATATGCTCACACTCTGTGGTGTAACACACACACGCACACACACATACACACATACGCACAAGTTAGCTTTAAATCAGCTAATTTGGGGGAGAAATCACAACCACACTCAACAAGGGCAGCAGAAGACCCATGAGAAACCCAGCAGATGCTCCACCATGTGGGTGCTGTCCTCAAGAGCCGGTAGAAGAAACCTCTGGTGAGGCATATCTACATCTCCTTGGCCATCTTCCTGAGGGCAGATGTGCAGTCATCCTGCCAGGCTCCCACGTCCAGCTATGCCTCCGTTATCCTTCAGTAGCTGCTCACCCTAACTCCATCCAAATGGGCATGATGCCTCATTTGTCTGCACATTCATCATCTCATGAATCAAACAGGGACAAGACTCAGACCCAGGTGATTAAGATGTTAATATTCTTAGTATTCTCAGCTGGAAGGTGATTAAAAAAAACCCACACTTTCACATATATCTATTTTATTTATCTTTTTTATTATTTTTGGTGGGAAGACTGAAAACACAGAGACTATGAATATATGAAAATAACCTGTTCAGTAGTTGGCATAAGATAGCTGCAGTAACCATAATGTTCCCTGCATGGAAACATTTAACTTGCTAAATATCACTCTGTAGCACATTCCTGAGATTTTAAAAAATGAAAATAATGACAATAATAAAAGCTTACTGACATCAAGCCAGCATGAAAAAAAAAGCTCCTTTCTTCCTATAAGGCTTGCTGAGTGAAAGGAAAGCCATCTCTAAGATGACTGCCAGCACCAGGATGGCTTTTCGAGATAAATTCGAACATGTTTACATTATATAATCACACCAGCTAAATAAACTCTACTGGTTTACGTCTTTCTTTTACGTCCAACTTCATTTCAGGACATTGCATCTAGGATTGCCAGAAACCATAACCTGTCCATAGGTCCTGACTCTGGTTCCAGCTGAACAATCTGTAATATAATTCAGACTTTAATAAAGCTGCAAGGAAGCTTTCTTTTCCCCCTAGTTTTCACAAGGACAGGTTTCAGCTCTGCTAGCAGAAGGCTGTAGCAGCCATAGAGCAAATCTGTCTGAGCACCCAGGCAAGAGAAATCTCCATGCTCCTATCAGGCTTAGTGGGCAGTATTGGTGGTAGGGGGACAGTTGGACCACATGAACTTAGAGGTCTCTTCCAACTTTAATGATTCTATGACTCTTCCTGTACATGTGACACAGTTTAACATAATTTTTGTGCTTCTGTGGACCAATGCTGACTTCCCTCCCTGGCCTTCCAACTCTTTACCGGATACACGACTTTACTCCTTCAGGTTCCCTTGCTCTTCTTATTCTCTTTTACACGCTGCCAGCCCCAAGATGCTAATACTTGCAATAGATTACTCTGTTTCTAGCATTTCAGAGGGACTGAAGTCAGAGCTCTACACTTCACCTTCAACACGATATTTGAGCGCCTCTTAAATCACGCATCCAGCAACAGAATAAAAATCCCCTCATTGGCACAAAGGAATAAGTTATAACGACAGCAACAATAAAAGCATTCTCCCAACACAACTCTTTTGGAAGGACAATACAAAGGGCAGCAGCACACACCAGTGATGCTCACTGAGCATCTCCTTCATCCTCTGCCACTCACAGAAATGAAAGAAGGCTCAGGAGGGATGTGACCACAGCCTCTGAGGATGGTTAGACCTATGTAGGATTATTCCTCCCTTCTCCTTTTTAGGGAAAATATTAGGATATCAAGTTGCTTTCGGCTCCTTGTGAGGACAAACCTTACAAAATCCTCCTAACTTGCTTAAATCAGTGCATGCAGTACAGGGAGCGGGGAGGAAAGAGGGCTTTTTTTTTTTTTTTGTAATACCACTTCCACATTGAAGCAGCTGGTGAAAAGCTCTCAGGTATACACCTGAGAACAAGAACAAGTGCAAGAACAATTTCCTTTGCTTCTTTTCGTTTGTGCTTTGTTTTCTCCCTGCTTTATTCCAGATGAAGATGTGATTTCTGCTAGGTATCTGAACAACATCATGAACTCGGGGCAAAAAAATCCTTACAAGTTAGTAAAAAAAAAAAAAAAGAAAAAAAAATTCTATTCTGGGGTTGTGGTAAACTCAAATCCTCATATTGGCAACACAACCCATTGTACCATCTCCCTGTCCAGCTTTGTCAAAATCCCAAAGAAGTGTTCTCACCAAACCGCCCAGGGATGTCAGCATCACAAGTCAGAAGCTTCACTTTCATCATGCACCTGTGTATTCACAACGCTCAAGTTGGGCTGATTCTATTTCCGATTTTCACAGTGAAGATCAGGAAATCGGAGCAGCTGCATTTGCTAATCTTAATTTGCAACAAGTTTCTTCTAGACAGTTTCACAGCATGCCTAAGTGCAGCATAAATTCTGGGATGGGCAGTAGTTGTCTGGAAGAGCTCAGCTACTTACAGCCTTGGAGAAGTAAATTCCTTGTCTAACAGAGAGATTTTACTACCTGAACTAATGATGTTTCATGCTGCTGATCTGAATTAGATTGTGCTGGTTATTAGGAGCTGGGGCTTTTGGGATTCAATAGTAGATGCTCTTCTCTGGTGGGAGATGGGTGTTCTTCATCCCACATCAACCACCATTTTTACTCACTTTCCCAGCAGCAGCAGCCTACCACACCAGGCTCAGATCTCAATATCCAAAGAGCACCGAGCTGCTGCAGTCAGAGCAGAGGCTGCAGCATTTGCATCCCCATAGATATCTGACAAATCCTAGTCCTACTTGGAGGCCTAGACTGAAGCAAAGCAGTGATCAGAAATCCCTTCCGCAAAAGGCTGTGAGAGGGGATGGAGAGCCATTCCTTGACAAGCATGAGCAAAGCACGAGGTCCAACTTGGTTCACCAACCATGACGCCTCAATCTCCAGAAAACAGGCACAAAACCCACTTAAATCTGCTCCAGTGCCTCTGCAGGCAGATTTCTCCTCAGCGAGACAGCATTCCTCCTTGTCTTACAATCAAAATCGAATGCCTGCAACCTTCTGAGCATGTTTCTTTCAGTAGGAGTACGAATTTCTAAACTTTTTGATCTGCTGAAAAATTCTGAAATATGCACTCTTTGGGTCAAACACACTGAATATTTTTTTCCACGTCTTCTCAAAATATTTGCACAGAACGCTCCTCCTTGACCTAAAAGAGTAATTGGATTAACTGCTAGCAGTAATAGGCTGTTATCCTTTGAAAAGACGAGCCGAGATAAGGCTGTATTTAGATCACTGTGCACACCAAAGACAATGACATCCAACATCAGAAAATTCTACTAAGAGTGTGGCTCCTCTTTCCCCATGCAGAAAAGGCACTGCATTCTGCACACAGCCTTATTTCCCAGCTGCCCCATCCCTGGAGGCATTCAAGGCCAGGTTGGATGTGGCTCTGGGCAGCCTGGTCTGGTGCTTGGCAACCCTGCACATAGCAGGGGGGTTGAAACTAGATGATCATTGTGGTCCTTTTCAACCCAGGCCATTCTATGATTCAGATGTTCTTCTCTTTCAGCCTTTTACGTGCATGGTGTGGTCAGGATGCACGCTCCTGCTTCTCGAGAGCCTAAGCAACAGCCTCAGCTTGCTTACAGCAGAGCAGACCCACCGCCTTCTCCTCCCCAGCCGCCAGATCTGCAGTTTTGCTATGCCGGACCAATTCAGCTCCGCAGCTCGGTTCGCCACACCTGCCACTGAATGAATCAATATTGCTTTCTTGCCTACTCCAAGTGGCTTTCTGCTTTCCCCATCTGCCAAAGTAAATGCAAGCTGGCTGCTTTCCAAGCAGGTGGGCTGCTCCATGCACCACCACACACGAAATAGTAATTCACAACGTACAATTCATTGCTCTGAAGCATCTGTTGAGAACCACGGGCACACAGACAGGCGTAGAGCTGTAAGCACCCCCATAGCACTACTAGGCTCACTTTTTGGACAACCCATCCTGATTGCACGACCAACAAAAGGCACTGCACTGTATGAAGTTCCGACTGCCATTAAAAGAGCCAGAGAAGAAGCAAGGAATGCCTCTATTCCTAAGAAAATATCCTTATGTTGTGGTGAAAGCTAGGAGGAGGTAGCAAGAGAACTGCCAGTGATGAGTAGGAAGCTGGCAGCTTATGGGAGAGCTCTGGAGAGCTGTGGTTCACTGTTTATGAATCACAGAATCATGGAATCATTAAGGCTGAAAAAGGCCACTAAGATCATCTAGTTCAACCATGAAATAGTGGAATGCTCTTGTGCAATGTAACTTTATTTATTAATGTAGCCCTATTTGGAGCTGGGAGAATAAAATGGCAATAGAAGACATCAGAAATAGGAGTGCCTGTAGCTTTCCATGCTATTTATAGAGCATCTATTGACAACACCGGAGCTACAAAAAGGAAACAAATTTCCCTTGAGGTGAAGGGAAAAAATGCAACACTGATAGGAATCAGAACAATCCTGGAGGAGGAAGGAACAGTACCCAGACAAAGGCAAGAAAATCCTCAAATAAAAGACTGAATCTCTCCTGGAAACCTGTAAGTAGGAACAGCCATACCTCCTGGGAAGCAGGAGATGTACAGCAGCAGTCCTCCAAAATTCCGTTTCAGAGGCTCTCCACTGCTGCAGCTTTTAGGCATTTTGCTCGGAAGAAAGGGGCAAGAATGGAAGCACCATTCGGGAAGGTGACACCTCCCAATTATTTGCCTCATTTACTGTGGATTAACAAAAGGAGGGAGGCAAGAAATGAAGTGTTTTAAAATTGAAACCCATTACAGAAAGAGCTGTTCTGAGAAATGGCCTCCAAGGAAATCTTTCAAAGCAAAGCACAGAAAACTAATCAGTAGGAGTGAAAACCCTTGGCATGCCAGGGAGAGCAGCACGGTTGCACTGCCTCAGGAGGCAGTAGGCACCTGTGGGCTGCTGCTTAGATGAAGCGGGAGGCTTTTCTAAACATACAGATGTACGTATATAAGGGTTGCTCCAAAAGTAATGCCTCCTGTTTTTATTATGTTGGCAGGATGGTAGATTTGTACCAGCACAGCACACAGGCTCTCGTTCACTGCTGGTGAAAAATGCATAGCTAATGGTGGTATGTTGAAAAATAGTGTGGTGTAGCTGAGAATTTGCTCTATCAAATAGTGTTATTGCGCTCTTTGTATCTGTTGTAATTTCCATGGAAATAAATAGCAGGCATTACTTTTGGAGCAACCTACGAACTGACAACACTTTTTAAAACAGTCAAATGAAAGACTGCAGTTTTTTCCTGCTGCTCTTTTCTTGCGCTAAGGCTTTCGTTAAACTCAACTCCATTTTCCAGCAAATCGTTTGCCCTTCAGAACACAATCCAACCACAGACCCAACGGAGTCACTCACACAACCAAGAGAAGCCGCTGCCTGCGCTGCCAGCTATATTTGCCTGCACAGCACCTCCTGCAGAAGCCACTGCCTGAGCAGCCGGCAGCTCTCTAACACCGAAGACGTGACTGAATGAATTTAACCTTGAGCCAACTTCCTTACTTTGCTCTGTCCCAGGAAGCATTAAGCCACTGGATTCACTTGAATGGAGTATCATTTGAGGATGCGCAACAATACTGACCATTTTTTCCCTCCTCTTCTCAAAAACGACCACGCTTCAAAAACTTCATCTGACAAAAGTTCAGCACTCGTGCTTGAGTATTTTTTCCCCTCTCTACAATAACCTAAATCCCTGTGGATGTCCTTCAAACCCATGTGCACTGATACTATCACTGCTGTACAACTACAGTGCACTTGCTGCACATACACAGAGGGGTTTAGCTTTTCACTGTAAATCAATTTAATCAGCACCATGCCAAATCAGCACAAGATTAAGTTACCTGATCTCCTGCTACCACCCTCCTTAATGATTGTGCTCAGAGAGAGCAGCTTCATCTTCTGCCTATCGAGACCAATCTCAGCCACCCAACTTCCTTCTGTACAATGTTGTGGTGCTTCCACACAGTGGACAGCACGGCCACAAGCAGCTTAATTGCACCAGAACTGCAATAATTTCCATACACCTCCACTTCAAATTATGGTCGTGGACAGCAGGAATGATGTTGCTGCCTTGCTGTGAGCGCAAATGTGCAGTGACTTGGCTAATGAAAGCAAGGTCAGGGAGCATACAAGGAGGACTTTCGCTGTCTATTTATTCCTGTTCGATGAGAGGGGCACACAGCAGGACCCCAAGCTGCCCGCATCACAGCAAGCGTGATGCTCCCAGCCCCTCCCTCGGAGAGCAAATGGCAAAATGATCAAATAAAGCTGTTCTGGTCAAACTGAAATAACAGTACCGTTTATTGCCTTTATGTCTGTATATCTTTACGCTACATTGCCAGTGCTTGCATTGGTGTTCAGCAACATAAATGCCATAAAGAGAAACCCAAGACAGCAGACACAGTAGAGCTGTACGAAAAAAAAAAAATTGTCACATTTCACATTTCAGTGCATGGAATGAATACTGCGCTTCTCTGCTCGTAACAGCCCATCAAAGTTAGCAAAGACAAATGGCACTTCGAGAAAAAAGCCATCGTGTCAATACTGAGGATGTAGCAAGTGGCCTTCATTTCTGCAGAGGTGAAAGCCACTCTTTTTAACACACAGTTGGAGTTGGGGAGCAGTCCCTAGGGATATCACAGTCCCATTTTGTACTGCTTTGAAACCATCTGTATTAGACACAAAACACTATTTGGTGTCATTACCATATTTATGCCTACTAGGCCTTTACATAGCTCAAAATAAATTAGAACGCTTATTCTGGAAGTTGGTTCTAACACTTGAAAATGTGCAAAGAACTTTTTTGTTGCTGTAAACGTCTGAAACTTGTGTCTGAAACAGCTTCAGTTAAATAAGGAAAAAAAATCAAAAAAGCTTCAGAGCAATTTGCAATACTTGAAAATTTGGCTCATACATCTGTCAAAACAAGTGCTTGAGTATGTAGGTCCTGCAAACACTCATTACTGAGCTTCGCACTGCTTTGGACAATTCAATTTTACAAAGAGTGAGCTCAGCAGTACTTGCACGGTTCCTAATTACCTGTGTTGGAGTCCCTCCATTGCTCCCTGCCCTGGGTGCCACATAAGCACTCGTAGTATTTTTAATATTAGCCCCCACGACTTCATCTGCATCTCAAGTGACTGCTGGAGAACAGAAAAGACATTTTAAAGGTTTCTTGTAGAATTAATTTAAGAAATGAGGTCTTCGTAGGTTCAAAAAAAAAAAAAAAAAAAATCCTCCTTTCCTTTTACTTTTCAGTCGGCTGTAATTTCCACGTTACCAATACACTGTGCTCCTGAAATGAAACCCTAAAGAGACTTTTGTAAAACTTTATTAGCATTTCCATCTGCCTTTACCTATTCATTTCCCAGCAGTTACACAACTGACGAGGCTGACTCTCTCACTGCCACGCTATGCCCCACATTAAGGAGAATGGGACAAAGGCAGCAGGTAGCAGAGATGCTGTCCCACCCCAACCTGCCTTCAACACGTCCCAGCTTTGGTTTCTTGTGACCAAACCCATGCAAAGCCATCTCTGGGAGGAAGGAGATAGTGACTTTGAGCTGCTTCTCCTTGTCCTGAGCTGCCATGCAGATGTGGGATGAGGCTGTCCTGGGTGCCCGTGGATCTGCAGGCTGCTGAACACACTGATCAGAGATGACTCACTGTCACTCTCACACGCAATAAAACGGCTCTGTCAATTTTCTGACTCAAACTATTGCTGTAATTGTTGTATCTCACAGCTGAGGAGCCGCCACCAGCGCTGACTCAATTGCCAAGAGCTGGGTTGGGCTGCTCGTGCCGCTGGGGCTCAGACCTTGCCTCTGCCCACCAAAAGTCATTCTCTCCCACCAGGTAAGACAACAGAAGAGAGCTTCCCTCGGCCAAATCTGACAGATCTGCACTGAAATTTCTCTCCAGGAATGCTTTGCATATCATGTATTAATAGAGTCTGACGAATGGCTTGAGCTTCACATCATGGCTAGACAAAGTGTCATGCTGCGGGCACTGCCTGGAAGGGCACTTGAAATAGCTGTGGGTGAGCAAAACAGAAGCTGTGTGGAGAGCTGACATGTTGTACGGTCACTGTGTTCCATTTGTTTATTCTCAGAAAAGTGAAAATAATGGGCATTTGGCTGAAACTTTAGGGAAAAAGAGGCTAAGATCTCAATACTCATCCCCTTCAGTAAATATCCAGCCACACAGAGCAAAGCAGAGAGCCAGAACAAGAAACATAAGGTAATTAAGAGCTCCACAGAAGCTTGTAGGGAATCAGAATGTAATCGGACATAAGTTGCATAAACACAAGTTCAACACTTGCTTAAACAAATGCTCTCCAGAGCCCTCCACCTCCTCACCACCCACACTCAGCTGCAGCCTGACCCAGCTCTTACCCAAGCTCAACCAGGACTCCTTAGTGCCACAACCTCCATGCAGGGAAGGCCCTGTCCACGCACAGCATGGAAGCACCGTGGTTGCAAAATCACGGTAAATCAGAGCTGCAACTGGAGAACACCTGATGGCGTATTTGCGGCACACCTGAGACTCCACAGCACTTCTCAGCAGCCACAGGAACATGCCTGCACTCCCCACATCTCTCACCAAGTGAACACTGCACCTAGACAATGACATCCCTGCATCCCTGCTTTCTTTCATTTAAATGATCTATTTAAAACAAAAGCATCCAACCACCTTTCAGTGCCTCTTTTTTTTTTTTTTTTAATCCTCTAACATGCCACGGCACGATTAGAGCTTTAAATATTAACTCGACATTATCTTGCACCTGGCAAACGTATTTTGATACTTCCAAGAAAGTCCCCTGCAGGATTTAGTCATCCACCAGTCCTCGCACAGTTGCAATGGATCCCATTTACTATTTTACAACCATAACTCTCTCCAAGTCAGTCCTGCCAAGTCTAAGAGGTTTTTCAATGATTACATTACCAGCGATGAGGTGCAGAAACCAGATTAGTATCTGACTTCCTGCAGGAGTTAAGTCTTTCTTCCTCCATTATGACATCTCAGTTTCTATGTTATTCAAACCCATGCAAAGCCTGGCTTTTATTCTCTTACTGCTGTCACTTTGCACGTAACTTCTCTGCTCATTCTCTTGCTGTTAATTAACTATTTTATACTGCAAATTCCCATTTTTAAGAGAAGTTACCGTTGGCACAATAGCCCTGTAAGTGAATCATTACAAGTATAACGCTTCCATAAATAACACATTACAAGATTTAAAATAAATATTTTTTTTTTACAGTTATTGCAACACAATTGTCCTACGTGTAATAGAAATTGTGCACCCATGAAATTAAACTGCAGAAAAAAATTAATTTTCAAAGGCTTCATTCTCTGAAAAACTTACTGCCTTTAATTTTTTGCTCACTGTTTTTCTTTTTTGATCCTAAAATAGAAAGTAGAATACTAAAATAAAAATGACAGCCTCTCAGTAGAGAGCTGAGGTAATGAACAGCAACCAAATTGCACTGAAGACCAGAGAAGGGGAAAGCAAACACGCCAATGTCTGCCAGCAAATCCGTGGTTAGAGAACAATACTGCCAGACAAGTCTTTGGGAAAACTTCATAGAGTCAACTCCATGACTCTCTCTACAGGAGTTTACAGTTTCCCAGGGACCTGAGCGATGCTCTTCTGCTCAGGGAAGGGACAGAACGGTCTGCACAGATCTACGACCATAATATTGGGAGCTGAGAGATGGGGTGAAGAGGCCAGGAGGATGACACACAATTCATCATCTCTGCTGGCAGCAGCACACCCACACAGGAAGTCAGCATCCTAAAGGGCCTCGAAAGCAACACCAAACACCTTCAGGATTAGAATTAAAAAGCAAGGTCCTGACCATCAATGATCTCCATGCATTTTTAGAACACAGAGGGCAAAATGTCAAGCATGGTTCATCGTTAATTGCATCTCCACATTTCTCCCTCCTGGAAGACATAGCAAATGCAATTATGCTTTGATTTGATGTCACTAAGCCTCTTGCAATTAATTCATTTATGCTCTCAAAGAATCCTCTGATAATGAAGAGCTCTGCACAGACCCCGGGGTCCACATCAGCTTGGGCTGACATGTATGAAGGCTACAGCAAGTGCCTGTTTCCATACTCTTCCCTCTGCCTTCTCACAGGTTGCCAGGTCCATAGTTAACAATTCGTTGCTCACCTCCTGCTGGTAATGACCCCTTGCTGATGACACATTCCTGATGATTAGCATTAACACAAATGAAGTACAACTTCATTGTGAGCTTTGGTTGGGTGGATGGTTGGGTGTGTGGGCCAACTTCATTGGGAGCTTTGGTTGGGTTGGGTGGATAGCTGAGTCAGCGAGTGGATGGGTGAGGATATTTTTCTTCCTCGCACTGAAACTGTTAGAAAAGTCCACACTTCTTTGGCTGACCCAACTTTTCCTTCAGTGGAACGCACTGTAAAACCTCTCCCTGATTTCTCCCAAGTGGCCTTTAAAACACTGTCAGTTCATCCTGCTTAGTCAGCACCAGACACAGAAAGCTATTAAAGCCTGAGCCCTAAGAACTAATCTCTCACAGGCACTCGTGCCCACTCCAAAGAGCAGAGACACAACATACAGGAGTTGTTCCAGGCACCACTGCATAGCCAACGTTTAAATTTTCTTCATACCTAAATCAGCAAGACTGTAATTTTATTTTTGGCTCATTCTTTATCCCAGGGCTAATAAGGCCTGGTCAGATAAGGCTACTGCAGGCTACCCAAGGCTAAATAACCCAAATACACACCTCCGGCTCACAGCACTTTGCTGTCACTGCTGTTGGCATACGGAGAGCTTAGATGAAAACAAGAAAATACTGGGTAAAAACTATTCCAGAAACAGCTGAATATTTATGGCTTGTATACAGAAGCCTGAGTGGCAAGTGAGTGCATTAGGTAAGATAAAAGGAGTGACAGAAGAATAACTTTTATTTGCACAGCATACATTTAACGAATGCATCAACGTTTGCAGATGATTAGAGCAAACCTAAGCATTCCAGCTGTAATTTTCAAGGGTTTGGACTTTATTTATTCCATCCCCCCACCCTCCCCAATAGTTGCAACTAAATATAATTTTTGGCTTTTGCAAAGGCCTATTTCCATTTATAGCATCCAGATGACAGGCTGGGGACGATATTTTCCTAGCTGAGGCATCTGCCTCCTTGACAAAGGGAGAGATAATCACGTTGGGTGAAACAGGCTCGGCGTCTGTGACAAGCTTAAGATGTCAGAAACAGGAGCACGGTGTCCTGTCCCTCTGGATATTTTTTTTCTTGAGAAATCTAGCCACATCTCATGTGAAACGCAGCCAGCTTGCAGCGCTGCTCTGCTGCCAGCAACAGGGAAAGGGAGGAGGGATGAGGCAGGGGACCGCTCTGCTTCTGAGGCTGCCACAGCTTCTATTTAATTGCTTGCTTATTTATTTAATTATGGCAGCAACAAGAGCGTCTGGTCGAGCTGCCAGCATGCCTTTCCTGAAACAACTCAGTGCTGTGAGATTACTCGTGCTGGACATTGCTCCCTCCCTGCTGGATCTCCACCAAAGCACAGAGCAGCCCTTCTGTATCCCTATCAAGAAGCAGTGAGGTGCTACGGGGGGCTGCAGGGAGGAGGCTCAGGACAAAAGGGATCTGATAGGTACCAAGGCTGGAGAAGCATCTCCAGGTGGATTCAGCTCTCAGATTCAAACAAATGCCCCCAGCGTGCATCCCGCTGCCTTAGATCAGCAATGAGCAATGGCACGTCCCTCCCAAAACTGATTGAGTCCTGCTTTTTTCATTATAGATCAAACATTCTGGAGCCATGGATCAAATTATGCAGCACTTATTAGGCAGATCAAGGTGCTGCTTTCTTTTCTGAGATGAGCCATTTGCTGCTGCAAAATGCCACCAAGTGAATCTGAGAGTCACATTAACCCATAAGCGATTGCTTTCTGCAGATGGCTGTTGGTATAAATACTCTAACCAACATTCAGAGCATTTTTAAGATCATGTTTTGTCATGAGTTGTGATGTACCATGAGGAAGCTCCGCTATTCTAACCCTTCACAAAGTTTTGAGTTAACAAGACTAAGAAATGCATCTGTTTTCTTTCCAACATTATTCCCCAAGAAACTTTGAAATGAGCCCAGACTCAGAAGGAATGAAAAAATGCCACAAAGTTTTGCTGAAACTACAGCATCTTCCTTGAAAGCAACACTACAATTCCAGCTATAGACTACGACTTATTGCAAGGTTGTATTTACCATGTCAGTGCTACCCCAGCAGATGAAATTCCATCTGAATTCACTGAAACTAAGGTACAGCCTCCACCCCACCTCCACCTGTCCTTGTGCAGTGCTAAAGCGCAGAGCTCTGGACTCCTCACCACTTCTCTCCCAGTATAATCACATTTCTTTTCTGCTGAAGCAGTCCTTCTCCCCTCTCCTGCTTTATGCTGGGACCAACAGCTTGTCCTGCACTCTGGATCCTGTGACAGAACAGACTCTCACAACATGTGCCTCCTTCTGACACTGACTAAGCAGCTTCTGCAGGAAGATGAAATGCTTTGCTGAGATTTGAATGATGGAAGAATGCAGCCAAAGTGCTGCTGACTACCACAGAGATTGCTATAAACAATATATTTTTATCTCCTTCAGTTCAGTTCAATGTATAACAGGTTGAACTGTGGCCAGTGGTCTACACTCACCAATTTAATTACACTCTTGTTAAATCATTATAACTAAAGGAAAAGGTCCAAATCTACTCCTGGAAACATTTAATTGTGACTCCAGTTCTACTTCATCAGTCCAAAGAGATTTAAGTCTAAAGCTCTACAACTGGAGATTTGAAATACATTTGAAAAACGTGTCAATCACTTTTCACACTCCCTTCAACATTCAGCAAAGAATGACAGCAGAACAAACCAGTAGAGACCTCTGGGGCTTCTAGTCCTTCCCTGTGACATAACTCCACAAGAACCATAGAATCTCTAAGATTGGAAAAAACCCTCTAAGATCATTTAATCCAATCATCCACCCACTGACCACATCCCTCAGTGCCACATCTCCATGTTCTGTGTACATCTCCAAGGACGGTGACCCCACCAGTCCCTGGACAGTCACTGGACAGCCAGTGCATCACTGCTCTTTCAGAGAACTTCTTCCTGATATCCAACCCAAACCTCCCCTGGTGCAATTTGATGGCATTCCCCTCTCATCCTATCAAGCTGCTCTGTTTTCTTTTATCTTATTCATTCGGGTTGGGCCAGTGAACACATTCTCTGTAAAGCATGAGTTACGCACAGCACGAAATCAATGGGATCACCCTCTCTGTGGAATAGTGACACTGCTGGGTATTAAAACAGAGATTTCCTGGAAATGTACATACGTAGAAATGCCAGGAGAAGGCAGGAAGTGTGGAGGGAGCAGTGGTACAAAAGGACAGAAATTCTGCCTGTTCCATATCTCCACTCTCCCTCCCTGCTTTTCTTAGTGCTATTTTTCCCTAATGGCTTCATCAATCATAAAGAAAAACAAAATGCACTCCTCCCATCCCACCATATTCCTTCTACCTAGTGCTGCAGGGAGGGGGGCAACAACTATGCTGAAACCACGGTTCACACCTGGCTGCCCCTCAACACCATCAGAGCCAAGCATGCACCATTCACCCATCCCATTGCAAGGGGACAGACCCAGCCAGCACCCAGAGGCTGGAAGGGAGCAGTGGCCAGGTCTAAGTCATCAGAAGACTGGGGATCTGGTAGGCACCACAGTATATAATTTAAATGCAGATGCTTCTAGTCCAACTACTTAAAGTTTAACCCATCAGTTAGGGAAGTCATCTCTTTTTCTTATTGCACTTAGATCTGCTCCTTATCATCTGCCAACAATTTCATGATTAAAACTTGAGATCATCAAAATATTAAAAAGCTACAGTAGGCTTGTCCAGTGCACAGCAAGGAACAGAACCACAGAATCATCATGGCTGGAAGAGACCACTAAGATCATCTAGGCCAACTATAGATTTGGTAACCCGTTTCCCAAATACATTTCATACTGGTTTTGGCATAGTTTGACCACTCTGATGAATGGCAAGTTTTACTAACCATGAGCACACCTCAGCATAGAACTCAGATGTTAAAAATCTGTGCTGGAGACTCTCTCCCTGGATGTCATGAAAACCCAGAGCAATTACAGAAGCAAATAAATTATTAAAGAGAGAAAAGTGACAGCTCTGGGAACTGATGCAAATCCCGGTGTGAATCTGGGTTGTTACCGACAGAAAGTTATTGTTCAGCGGGTGGTTGGTAATGGGTAAGAAAAGAGAAGTTGGTCCTGTTTTGAATGCCCTCCTCACCAGCCACAGAAGGAAGGAGCAGCATGAGTTAGAGGTTTGGTGGCTGTCTGTCCCTTCGGTCTGCTCCAAACAACCAAACCCTCACTCTGGACCAGAGGTTGCCCTTCCAGCTCCCATTCTCTCCCAGCTGCCTCAGCGCAGGCTGTGGAGCGTTCTCCCCTGTTCCCAAGGAGCACTGCCTCATCTTTCCCCCACCTCCAGCCCCACTCCATGGGCTCCACCCCTGGAAACACAGCCTGGGTGGCAGGCAAATAAAGCAAGCTGTGCACCCACATGCTCTCCCTTAAATTGGTTTCCAGCTCTCACATTGGAGTAAATTTAAAACTTGTAAACTTCTGCTGCCCTTGGCACTCTTGACATCTACGTATTTTCCCGTTTCTATTTCTTTTCCTTAGACTCTTTTCCTCTCATGCTGTGCATCTGACACAGGACTTGCCAGAAAGGACATGAGTGGGAGAAGATACCCGACAGGAGATGAATGAAAACTTTCAAATCAAACTTTTTTTTTTTTTTTTTAATCAGGAAAGTAGAATTTCCAGCATTTTTCCTGCATTCAAACTATTACTTTTTTTTTTTCCTCCTAGTTGAAATCTTTCCAAGAAAACAGACACGAGGTATAAAGGAAACAGAGGAAGAGAGCACTAGAGAGGGCAAGTTTGCAGGTGGCATTTTCATTCATATACTTCTTCATACGAAACAGTTTCAGGTGGTGTACTGGGGCAAAGTTATCTTTGCTAGCATTCAAGGGTGTAAAGGATGGAGTAATCCAGGAATGCTCTTTGGTTTGGGGTGTTCAGTGCTCCTGAGGTTAACAAGATTACGCTAGAGATCACATCTAAAATATATCCTTAATATAACACATCAGCTAACAAACACGAGACCAAAGGCCTTCAAATGAGAACAGAAATCTTCATGTCTCCTCAAATATCAGTGACCTCATCGAACATACAATATCAGCCTAGCTTGAATGCTCTTGGTGTGAAGCATTTATATCAGAGCCCCAAACAGACAAATGCATCTTACATTAAGTATTATATGTAAAAAATTCATATACGTATATGGATTGGCATGCACATATCCACACATACCTGTGTTTTCCCAACCTTATAAGAGAGAGGCTGTGGACCTAAAAAAGAAACTTGCACTGATACGTTCAGAACTGGCACCGGAATGGTTAGGACTGTTCTTTTAACACCTATCTGTTGGTACGTGCTTGTTGTGTTATTAGAAAGGACTGCCTGCAGACTGAGGTACATTTAAATTCAAATTCTTCTACTTTATGTCATTATACAATATGGCATGCTGCTGTTTGATTTGGCTTCAAATATTGCAGGATAACAAACTTCATTCCAAGCCATTAATTCAGAAATGTAATAAGGCTAGCACAACTGCACTGACTCATTAAAGCAATCTGATGTAAGCTGCACTTGCTAGAGCAGCTACCATCACATTCCTGTGACTGCTGCCTTGTTTTTGGACACCATCAGAGATCACCTGCCATGCCAAATGCCTCTTCTGTCTCAGGAAAACCTCAGAGAAATAGCAAAACGGAAAACCTTGATCTGTTCAAGCTTTAACATTTGCTCAGTGAAAGAATACTATAACATTCTTAGTTTCTGTTTCCATCCAGGAAAAGGTCATTTCACTGGATAAGAAGGGGGACTCTGCAACAACATAAACAGTATTGTGAAGATAGTCATGCAGGACAAATGTTAACAGATAAAACTGATAAATTCTCCTCTATATTTGGTGGCAAAGATGGTTTAAGATTACAGGAAGGAAAAGGTAGAAAAGACAAATCATGTGTATGCCACCACTGAAATACCAAGAACCAATCTGTGACACCGGTGTGCAACCAAGGCCATCTGTCACTATAAAACCAGCAGTGATGAGAGGACTGCTGCACAGAGGTAAAGTGTTTCTGTGCTTATTGCTACTTAAATAAACCAAGAGAATAGTAGAATCATTAAGGCTGGAAAAGACCTTTAAGCTCATCTGGTCCAACCCCAGGCCACCCCACCATGCCCATCACACGTCCCTCAGTGCCACATCCCCACAGCTCTGAACACCTCCAGGGTTGGTGACCCCAGCACTCCCTGGGCAGCTGCGCCAGGGCCTCACTGCTCTTTCTGTTAAGAAATTTTTGCTAACATCCAACCTGAACCTCCCCTGGTGCAACTTAAAGCCTTAAAGAAGGTGCAAAGACAAACAAGGCAGCGTTTAGCCTTAAAGCAATGACGCTTCCAAGTGTTCGAGTCATCACGTTTGGAATAATTAAGCCCAGCCACTGAACTAGCTCAGTCCATTTCCAAAGCTGGAGGTGAATCGCAAAATCCCTGAGCAAAACCAATTGTCAGTTCCTGCAGTAGGCACATAAACACACAGATGGACTGACGATTTTTCAGCAGTTAAGCTCATAATCTCTCCTTGTCCACCCGTGACTTCTGCGGCTCACAGAAGTTGTCTGCAGCTTCTCTCCTTCATCAATTCCTTCCCCACCACGTGCTGGCCTGCTGTCTTTTTCAAACTGCCACACACTGAACAACTTTTACTGATGCTTTAGGGCTCCAGGTGGAAGAAACCAAAGTGCTGGTAACAATGGGGAACAGCTGAAGGAAACTCTCAACCAGAGAACAACTCTGCTGCCTCTCAGAGCTTTGCAGCCTCCATCTCGGTCGCAGACGCCAGTACGGTCCAGAAAGGAGCAAAGGCCAAAACCTCACAAGTGCCTCTAGATAATACTCTCTAAATTACTCCTCGCTGTGAAGATGTGTTGTCTGGGAGACTACCAAATGTTTGCTGTTGTACTCCAACAGATGCACATTCACAGCGCCAGACACCGGCTCTGAAACACAGCTTATGCTCTTTTCAGAATGCACCTTCACTTTAGTAAGTGCTCTGATGTGAAGATGATTCGTTTTTAAACTAAGTTACAAAAAAGTTGCTCCTATTTGCTGTTAAATTATAGCTTTCATGTCTAAATATCTTCCTGCTCATATCAATGAAAATTGTGACCTCTTTTTGGTTCTGTTTTCCTTCAACTTTCTCATCAAGAAAATCCATGTAGTTAAGATTAGTTAATGCTTCGTTTTCCTTCTGTACACACAGATATGCTACGCATTAAAGCATCAAAAGAAATAAATCTAGAGAAGGACACTGCAGATACGCTATCGTGCATTAACTTAGCAATCTTTTGGTCTTATTTCAGTGAAAAAATTGAAGAACCGTCCCAACCACCACAGCAATTTATTCTTTGTGGATGTACAAGAGGAATAAGGGCCAGGAGTATTTCAGTGCTTTGAAGTTAAGAGTTACCTCAAGCAACATCCAAAGAAGTACACAGTAAACTACGCACCGAAATCATCAACACAACCCATGCGTTGTGGCCCCAGCTCTCCAAGAGCACCAGTGTAAAGAAAACACTTTTTTTTTTTTTTAAATCACTACTATTTTTTCCCCCCATCTCACACGTCTGTTTTATTTCGTCTTCAAGAAAGTGGCATAAACCTGTAACAGCAGCTCCAACCCTTCTGGCTCCCCTCCTGATGCTCCTCCTTCACACCACCGAACACTGAGTTTTGCTCCCCCAACTCAAAAGGTGAAGAAGTTCGCTTGTTTAACGGAACAACTCCACTGGACAAATGTCTTTCCAACTCCTTCTCTCAGTTTCTTACACTCTTAACTCCAACACAATGACCACTTGCCACAGCATTTTAGGAAGTGTCAACATAATTAAGCGTTAGACTAAAATTCAAAGATGGAAAATTGATGGGATGTAGGATATTTTAAGAAAAATAAGTTATAGATAAGCAAACCAGCCTCAACACAACTGTACAGAAAAACTCCTTTGAAGGAGAGCTTTCCTTGCCTACACAATCCTTGAGGGTGAGGGGACCTTTAGAAAAATGGAACAGTGCATTCCAATGCCCAACAGACAATGTGCAATACAGCCATGCCTTCAAACTCATCAGCAAGCAGCTAAGCCTGCACAATACAAGCTAGGATCTACTTAAATACTGTCACTGTCAAGTGGATTTATCTTCATCTTGTCCGAGGGCATTTAAAACATGGCAACATTTTGTTTCTAGCTGTAGAAGTGTACTCCTATCTGCCATACTTTCCAGAAGACTGAAGAAATCAGCGTTGCTCTGAATTACGTGCTATAGACGGAGTGCCATTAGACTCATGAGAGGTTGATTACAGCGCTACATTCATTAAACCAGTAAGGGAACACGTTTTATTTGAACCAAGGCTTCTTCTCAACAGAGAGCACTAAAAGCAAAAGAATAAAACTTCTTGTGGCATCTGCAAATATCCCTTTTTTAATGGTTTATATATCGAGTTATTGCTTCAAAGCAACAGAGCTGCTAAAGCAGTTACAGAAGGAACATCTTACCATCAGAACACATCATTATGGGGTACAAAGAAAAGGGGCCAAGGTGGCCCCTGGGGAAAGGCTGGTCCCAGCAAACAGCTTGTGGTGGCTCATAGTTAAGGAAATAAACGGGGTGTGAGGAAAAGACGCAGGCAGAGCCCTGCAGGCACAAGCCAAAAGAGAGCAGGACCATGGAGGAGAAAGCAAGCAGGGGCTTTAGCTACCCAGCAAAGAAAGAGCCCTGTATCTCCTACCTTGGCCAACAGACTTCCACCTTCTCTCCATCTAACCACTCCCAGACGTGCTGACTCCACAGGAAATAAGACGACTGCTTTGTTTTTTAAGGTCTGCTCCAGGCAACACATCTGTAGTTCACTGGATACAGACTTCCTAATAATCTGCATTGTTCCTGGTAATTTGTAAGGAGTTGATGTAAAGCAATTTTTCTTCCTTTCCTCTTAAAAAGAATTAAACAAATATATCTGTGCAGGAATAAAAGCCTCATAAACGGCGGAGCCACATGCCCACGATTAGAATTAAAGGAGCCATCTGTTTCTTTACAGTCATGCACATCTCAGACAAAAAGTACACACACGACATATGTCATTACTTCCACTTTCCTAATAGAAAATATTTGTCATGATTCCCTCCCACAGGAAGGCAGGAAGCTCCACCACCAGCTTGCAGTGCGACAGGAACCCCTCCCACCACCGCTCTGCAGGCAGTGTGTTCAGACAGTCTTTTTCCCCATCCTCTTCCTCAGACAACCCCACAGCTTCGTTCATGCCTCCGAATCCTTTGCAAACGTATTTCTGCCAAGATATACAGCCAGGAATCAGCTTGCTGAATTCCACTGTCAACAGCAATTTCACTGTTGAGCTCCACACATATAGCTGTGCCTTACCATTTAAAAGCCAATTTAGGAAACGAAGCTGTTCATTAGATGATGTATTTTTATGTCAGTGTCTTGTAGCTTGCAATTTTTTCCCTTCACCTACTTCTAAATTGCTCTGACAAAAGCCCATTGATGGAAACACACCAGGCACACCCAAACATAATCCTCAGCATGAACTTCAAGGCAGTTACAGGCAATTAACGCAGAAGTTTCCCCTCTCCCTCCCTGGCAGAAGCCAACAGTGGCTCTGTGCTCTCTCCTTGCTCTTCTTTACACATGCAGCTGGAGACAGGTGAGCTGCAGATCATACATCAAAGCAACACGTTTGCAGGATCTACAGGACAACTGAAATAGTACCTTTTTAATCTAACCATCACCAGAGTCCTGGTCCCTTGCTATGAAATCACCATATGCTATCTACCAAAGTAGTTCCTGCTGAAGGCAAAATCATGCAGCACCTGTAAGAGCCAGGGATGCTCAGGAAGAGGCCCCCAGCACACTGACACACGTGGGGTATTGGCTCCCCACTCTCCAGCTCCCTCATCCCTGCCAAAACCACTTATTCCTAGACCATAAAAATAACCAACAGAACAAAGATAGATGTTAACAAAAAAGCCTCCTGAAAAGATGCAAAATTCTCCTGTCTAAAACATCTCCACCTCTTCCCCTGCCACTGTTTAAACACGGCAGTGTTCACGACTACCCACTGTGCCACTGAGACACTGCTGGTATTTCTTCTGAAAAATCAAAGAGTAACTTAATTTAAATTTGTCTGACCTGGGATGTTACCTTCACTCTCAGTTACGGAAAACCTTTAAATAAGAACACCAAAAACTGAAAAAAAGGTAAAAACTGCCTGGTCCCTCTGCAGACACGGATGCTTCTGATGTATGCTATTTATCAGAAGCTAAGAGAAAACAACCGAAAAAACCACTGGCAGTTCTGCAGTCATGCAAAGGAATATTTCCTCTCTGCACTGTGCTCTTCCATGCAGATAATCATCGCTGTGCGCAGACATGCATTTCATTATTCTCAATACACTGTGACCCCGAGATGTTCCGTTAATTCTCCTTGTCAGTTCGGTAGAAAACATTTTCTTCTTCATGTCTATCTATATTCAGTTTCTGTGACATCTCCTTGCATTATTCTGCAGGCCTGCCCACCCGCCATGCTCAGCCATCCCAACAGAAACACAGGGAATCGTTCCTCTGTTTGGATCCTCTGTGGTATATAGAATGATGGAAGATACTAAGGAATCAAGGAAACTAATCACTTTATCCTGAATTCAAATATTAAGTACATGCATACTTTTGAAGTTCTGTACAAACAAAAAGAAACACATCTGTTTTTGTGAAGCCTTCCAAATGGAAACTTGAAACCTGGGGCTACCATCAAACATGGGATTTGTATTCCAGATGCACACTTTCATAGATAATGTGCATCTGAGTACATAGAAACTCTTGTGGCTATTCCTGAGCTAAAAAATTTTCATTTTTATTTTTTTAATGTTTTCAGTTTTCTTTCATTTCCCCTCCATGCTGCACATATGCTTGCCAAGCAATAGGGTAAACTTATACAAACATCAAGTACGTGCTGCTTCTGTACATGAATCAACATGAAATGAGTTATTTTAATCCCAGCCCATCAATCACCAGCGTTACTGACACGGATACCACCCTCAGCTCTGCTGTGATTCCTGTGGAGTCTGCTAAGTCACAGCAGAAATTTTTGCCAGACAGATTACAGCCATGGGAGTCAATGCCTCAGAGTCTGGAGGTGTCCTTATCTACTGCTAATCACAGAGTCTACCAAAGATCATGGGCCAGGACAAATCAGACTGCTTAGGCATGGGAGAGGAGAAAAAAATTGCCTATCTGACTGCTAGGATGAGTGCAGCTTGGTACACAACTGAAACAGAACAGAGAAAGGGAGTGGGATTTGTATATGTTAAATGTCAGCGCTCATGCACTGCCTTTTGTTGTTATTATTATTATTGCTGCTCACAGACTCCACTTTGCCCACTGCTGCTGCTATTGAGGAAACTGAGCCAAGAGTCTCCGTCCTTGGAGAGCAGCTCTACAACTGCAAACTTTCAGCACTACATGATGTGGAAACAACATCACCTCGTGTCTGAAACCTACCAAACAAGCAGGAAAACCCACACCTGCTACTGTGATTTACGTCTTTCATGCCAAACTAGAACATCTGCGCAGACACACAAGGACACCCTAAAGCTGTGTTCTCTTCCCTGTGCATATGTGCCAGGTTAGGTAACACTGAGAGGGGGCTGGGATGGGGCACAGAGTACAAATAGCAGTGTTTGGGGTCTGTTGTTATGGAAAAATGAGAAGAATGCTTTATTTAGGGTGAGATTTCAAAGTACAATAAATGAATACACACACATGTTCTTTAAAAACACACATATATACACGTGTGCATGCACATAACGAACGTATTAAGCCTCATGGAACATTGGTTAAGTTCTATGCAACAAACTTTATCATTTCCCAAGATTTTAACAAAAAATCAAAATATGATTCCCACCCTCTTCCATTCCACAAATACACTCCTCAACAGCTGTGTACAGTGACACATTCTTAACAAATAGCCAAGCCAACAAAGCCCACAGGACATGCTTTAGTGGGGAAACATTGTATGCAGTTGGACGGTTGGACCAGGTGATTTTGGAGATCTTTTCCATCCTTGATGTCTCTATGATTCTATGACAACAAGGTGTAATCAAGATTTATTGATATTTCAGCTTTCCTCAGATAATATTTTCACGTGTCATACTACCTTGTAATAATTATGATCTAAAATAGAGTAAGCAGATGAATGCATCCATCCTGAATATCCCTCACCTACACAGGAATACTCCTCTTCAAAACATTTATGAAATTAAAATTAATTGTATACACATTACCAAAAAATAAAATAATAAAAGCGAATGAGGCAGGAGTAGGAGTGGCTGAGTGGAAGAACTCAGCACTTAAACAAAAAAGAAACAAAGAATCAGTGAAGTATGTAATGAAAAATATTTTCCAGATCGTAAGCACATCCAGTCCCACCGAGATTGTAGCGCTCAATTCCCTGGGTTCCTTTTCACACTTTGTAACACAGAACACGTCGGGCCAGCACAGAAAGCCATCAGAACAAAACTCTCTGCTCAGCCCCACGCGTGCACCGATGCAACAAAAGCACAGCGCTCAGTGCTGCTGAGCACAGCCAGTTATTCTGCAGTTGAGTTGCTGTACTTTTTGCAGAGAAATGAGAACAGAGGATTGCAGATTTATTTGCACAGCCGTGGCCTCCCAGCACGACGTATCCCTGTGCTGGCTCTGGTTGGCATTCTCCTGCCCCTCCCTCCGCCCAAATCATTGACACAGGCTGCTCAGAGATGCTCCAGATCTGTGGAGCTGTGGCACTGAGGGACATGGTTGGTGGGCAATATTGGTGGTAGGTGGACGGCTGGACTAGATGATCTTACAGGTCTTTTCCAGCCTCAGTGATTCTATGATACCCTGCTCTGCAGTGCTGCTCCACATGCAGAACTTGGAGATGTCCCAGTCCAGTCACCTCCACAGCTGCCCTGTTTCAAAGCAAAGCCACTTGCTGCACATCAAACAAATACACAAGGAACCTCTTTCAACATCCATAAGCAAATCTGGTTTTTTGTTTTTTTTTTCCTGGTGATTGATTCTGCTCCATTTTTACATACTCCCTGATAAAGCAGTTTTACTAGCCAGAAGCCATCCACATCTTGCGCTAATAAATGCCACGTATTAATTTATTTCTATTTATTAAGCCCCTTCTAGCAACAGAAGAGGTTATTTCAAGACTTGGAAGTAAAAGAGCAATCATTCAGTCATGGAAGGAAGCATCAGTAAATGGAGATCAGCTCAGGAAACCTGCAGTGTGTCAGTAAGGCTCTTTCTGGATCCTTCCACTGCTTCTTCACTACCAAACACAAAGATACGAAGCACACTCACACATCGGTGCAGCTGTCACTTGCTGCTCATGCAAGTTTTGAAATGCTCTTTTAATGCTCTCCTTCCTTCTTGGAAGAAATCACCCAATGAGCATAGTTTTTCATCATAAACCTGAAGCACCTACAACATAAAAGCCTACCAGCTTAGAGTTGCTAAATCATCCAACCTGACTGCAGCTGCTTTAAGGGGACAAGGGGATAATGAACACATCAGCCTATTTTATGTGGTGCACAGATTGCCCTCCATTATGTTTGTTATGTCCTCCAGGTAACAGCAGAATTGCAACTTGACAGAAAGTGTACACAATTAAAACTTGAAGCTCAAGAGGGACAGACAGGAGATGCTTGACTAGGAGACATACTTCAGTGCTATATGGTGCAGCTGCTGTCTCTGTTTCAGCTGGAGGAAAATACTTGAGCAAAGGCCTCAGTTTGCTTGGAAGACGTCAAGTCATCCACCAATTTGATAGAGTAAAATACATTCTGAATGAACAATTCGTTGGAATTACCAACATTCTGCAAAAAAAATTTGTTTTCTAGAAGTACAAAGTCCTTTACCAACGAATCTTCCCTATTTGCATGGTTTCTGCTAAGTAGGTTTCTGCTCTTTACCAGATCTATTCCAAAATAGCGTTTCTAAAAAGAATCTAAAGAGATGAAAGATGCACAAGTTTTGGCAGTATAAAAACTCTCATGCAAAACTGACCTGAATCTGGAAAAAGTGAAATGTGATCACAGCATGATAGAACTGCATGAATTTGTCATTACACAGTCATCCCAACGGCATCTGCTTCTCTTTGCCTCATTGACTTACACAGTATAAGAAGCAGAGTGGATTAGATGCTGGTCGTTCACGAAGGACACCAGCCAACCGTAATCTGTATTTCCAACTTGATTACTTTGGGCATGTTTGTGAAAGGTTAGGAATTACACAGAAATTATTGCTAAACAGAAAATAACCCTCTTCAAAGATGTATCAGTAACAGAGTTGAAATGCACGTAAAATGCGACTGAAAGACTGACCTGAAAGCAAACATTTTAAGAGGGATTCATTTTGTATCAGAACCCTCTGGGATTTTGCACTGAGATTTTTATGATTATTGTGATTTATCATTTTGGTTTTGCTTGGTGTGTCAACATCTCATTTTTATGCATGAATGTATCACATTCATTTGATTTCATTGCTTGTACTGGAAGGGTGTTCCAGGGGGTCTTGCTTGGAAATCCATGCAACACATAGGGAACATGGAAAGTAGCACAGAGCACCACCAGCAGAAGGCTCATCGTTAGTTTCACATAAATTTAGTCCTTTACTTAGAATTAGACTGATCCTCCATGCAAGCAGACAGTGCTCCTAACTGATCAATAAGCCTGTGCACAAAAAAGCAATAGAATTAGGCCAAATACAACTATAAAAGGGTAGGGAAGATTACAATTAATAGGTACTATCATAATTAAGGACAGAAAGACACAATACCAAAACTCTTCTGTGACCTACGCTGCTGATGAAAGCACAGGGTGTACCTGTACTGCACTTTGTGATATAAATGGCACCACCAATGACTTTCATGGATCTTCCTTGAGCAAATAAAACTCAGAAAACCAAAATAGCAATGACGGATTTGTAAAGGAAGAGAAATATCTTCACTGCAGCTTGAAGAACAACGTGATGCCAAAACGTGAATAAAATAAGTTAGGCTACAATGACACACACTTCTGCAGCATCATATTTTGCTCCATGCGATGTAGTACAGACCCAAAGAAGTTCCCCGTATTGACACCACTTGATGCTTCATTCTCAAATAACCCATTCCAGGCCTGCCCATTGCACCATTAAGAAAGAAAAAACAATTCATATTCTATCATGCAATAAAACCCTTCTTATTAAATCTGCGTATGGAAACTTCACTAACTCCAGCTGCCGACAGAATGTGAACAGCAGCCATGGACTCAAAGTCCCAGTGAAACTGCTTTCCAAAACTCCCAATAGGACTGATAAACCTAGACAAATTTCCAATGAGACTTAAGTATATTTTCCTATTATTTTTAATTATTACTTTTGCACAACATGCACTGACTGGGATAACACTGAATACAACCACATTATATGCTCTGCAGCAGCAACTGCAGCACTGAGACTCACCATAAATCTTTACTGCAAATACCTTTCTTGTAATACCTGAGATTATCATAAAATATGCATTAAGTTAAAATGTTACATGGGAGATAGTCCTAAAGTTATTTGCATGCAACACAAGGCACAGACCTAAATCTTTAGGAGCCTTGTAATCTGACAGATGGAAGAGGCAAGAGGAGAATGTTGTTTTCAATAAGAATTAAAAGCAATTGCATTGGTTTGGAATGAATTTCCCACTTACATTGAAACATCAATCACAGCTCCTACTTTCAAACGATCTTATCATTGTTGATATACTGTTCAGACAACAATTAAAAACAGAAAGGTTATTTCATTTTTCATGTGTAACCCTCTTACTGTTTCGGTGTTTTTTCTCTTCACAGACGCAGCCATAAAGAGAACTAGATATGTTTTTATCACTACAGACAAATACAAACCTTACACAGAGACTGCCTGTTTTTGTTGCACTACTGGGTACAACTTATGGCAAAGAAATTGTGATCCAACATCCATCAGGTTGAAGTTGTACTTCATTCTCCTAATCAATTAATCCATGCCTTCATTCAAAATGAGAGCTCTCAATGCCATCATTACAGCCCATGAGCTCTGATGACTGCAGGACATGAGTTCTAAGCTGCCCTGATGAATATTAGGCTGATCCAAATCGATGCATTCAATCTTACATTAACTGGTATCAAAAGATAGTATACGCCTTTAAATTGTACAGACATTGGCTGTTGTGCTCAATATTTCCTTTATTTAAATATATTTAAAAGTATAAAGCAACAGGAAGCCTTTCCACTGAGCAATGCAGGATATTAGAATGGAACAGAAAGCAAAAACCTGTGTAGTTTTCACATGCTTCACTGAGAAAGTGCCGGAGGTAATGAAGACCCATTGCACAACCCCACCTGACACTGAATGAGAGCCAATGTGAAGAGGGATCTATTTTTAGAGGGATGCTAAAGGTCAGCTAGCTAAGGCCTTTACTCATGCAATGTCATCCACAAGTTAAGCTTTAAGATGCTTTTGAGCAAGGCATTTGCTGTACCGTAAATGGCAACTTTTTTTTCAGGGCATTAGATATTTGCAAGTTCACCTTCAGTAAACAGTGCCAGAAGTGCTCTCAGGAAAAAAAAAAAATGGCACAATTACAAGTTGGGCAGGAGTTAGAAACTGACTGTACAGTATAATGAGAGCCTTTGGAACGACATCATGATCCTGTTCCCAAGGGAGCAGCAAAAATCAAAGAAGGGGTTTTTAGGAAACTACACAATGTTAAATTCTCATAGAACCACTAATATTTCACACAGGAGGTGCCACAGAACTGGGCAGGGGAGAACATTGACGATGAAGGTAAAGCAGCACATTGTACACAGGCACGTACAGAACACCCTTCATCAGGGGGTGGATAAACCTGGACTCTCACTGCTCTGTGCCCTCAGGGACCACAAGAAAACTGCCTGCCTTCTGCTCTGGAGGTGGTGTTCTGCATGAGACATAAATGAAACACCATAAATCTCCAGTGCTCCAATGACTGTTCTGGCCAGCCTTTGGCTGAACAAGGTATGGCCACAGACTCATCGTAGCAGTAGAGGTGAACAGTGAGGAAGGTCATTCCTGCTACACAGCTGTGAGTTCACAGCAAAAGGGGCTCAGCACAGTGCCAGTGCACATTTGTAGAAGCAGGCACACGAACAGTGCAATCAAACGGTGGGGATTGATGTCCTGTTTGAAGTTGCAAAATAAACTTGTGTAGCAAATGTGTAGAGAATTGGAATGTCACAAATTTTGACGGATTTGTAGAAAGGAAGAACGAAGAGCAGAAAAGTGAAAGAGAATAAGAATGAAACACGAAACTCTGTGGGCTGACACTGCTCACCCAGGAGCCCTACCCAACTGGAACAGTACCAGCACCACTGTGCCAGCACCAGTCAGAGGAGGATCCAAACCTCCTCCCTCCTTTCAGGGTACATAAACCTAGCAGGAGCAAAACCACAATCCCTGAGGATACTCAGTGTGACTCTTCAATGGCAGGAGAAAGAAGGCAAGCTGCTCTTCAGTGGTCTGCATCAAGCAGAAGACATAACACGGGTCGGACAGACCCACAGCCCTACCGCTTGTCATCATGCCTCTGAAGAGACTATATGCCCAGCAATAAGGGCTCATTTCACACAGTAACCGTCCTCACAAATTGTTCAGGCTACCTAATGCAGAAAGTAGGACCAGTGGACGGCAATGAATCCTTCACGCTTTCAGTGACACTGGGCAGAAAGGCAATGCTTTGCCTGCGCGCTCTTCTCAGCAAAGTGAGAATGGAAGAGGGAACAAAGAACCTGAAAAGTTTGTTGTGCAGCATTTCTTGCTTCACTGTTATTTATTATCTGGCAATTAATAGGGCACACGAGTCTATGCTAGGTGAAAAAGTGGAAGAACAAGTTACTAGGCTTATTTTTTCTCTCCTGTGTTCCCACAAGTTATCACACCTTTGGCAAACCACAGCTTTTGGCTCCGTAACAGGCTTTGCTGCTCTTTCATCGCACGATGCTCTGTTTCATCAGAAGTGGAGCAGCAATTTCCTCCATAGTTCAGATAGTTCAGCTCACAGACATAAAAACGCTCACCACCATCACAATGATTTACAAAAAGCACCAGTCCTCCGCATCCTCAATACAGGCACCGGCCTTCTTGTCTCCACTTTTATGACAGACTGCAAATGAAGTAATGAAGTAGAAATGAAGTAATAAAAAGAAGACAAATCATTCATCTTGGGAAGGTCTGCATCAGAGCAATTAAAATAATGTCTTCGGCACATTGTGATAACATATTGTACCTATGGGAAGAAGCTACTTGTACAACCAAGTCCTGAAAATGCTATTTTCTCCAATTATATCCCTAAAGCTCTGGCTAATAAAATATGAAAAAATTAAAATATATTAAATATTAGTCTTTGCATTTTTTTCCCCATGAGCTATTAAAGGTGATGATAGCCACAAATCCCTGCCTACAGACTGCTCCTCACCCTGGAGGCTCACGCCTGTGATGGGTAAAAGGCCGTATCCTGCACTCCCATTAGCACTGGAGATGCAAAAGCTCTTCTGTAGCTCTCACTTGGTGCTTTCATGGGGCTGGGCAGCTCTCCCTCTGCTCACATCAGGGTCACATCCACCCTCGGCTCATCACCGAGGCCCAAGGGCTCAGGGCTGCACATCTATTTTTAGCATCCCCCACTGCACTACAAAGAACCAAACAACCAACAGAGGTTGTAAATCCTCAGCACTGCACGCTCTAAGCCCTCCACATTGCTCCATCCCTTGGCATGTCCTCAGCAGCGGTTTCCTTCAGAGTTAAATCACAAGGCATAAAGCTGCTCATGGCCAGAGTGATTTAGGGAGCCATGATACGAACAGCAGCCTCTGTCCCTCAAGAGAGGGAAAAATTTGGGATGATCTTAGGCAGATGAAAACCAGCACAAAGTCACTCAGCCCCGCAAAGTACCTTGCTGGTCCTATAAATGTCCTGGCTGCATTTCAGGGCTGTGATTGCTCCCCAGGTACAGGGATATGGGCATCTGCTGTCCCAGATTTTTCTCTGGATCAGTTGTTCATGAATTCAGAGATGCTCCCCGGTCTGTGATAACCACGTATTTTCAAAATCTGGTTTACAACTCTGTTATTCTCCCCACTAGAGCCCCAGTCCAAAACCAGTATCTTTCTTCGTCTGTTGATTTTCCAACAATTATAACACTACTGTAACATTGGTACCCAGTTACAGCATACCTCTACTCATTACAATTACATTTATTGTTTGCACGGACAATGAAACTCTTCATATTCCAAATGAACTCTCCATCAACAACACACATAGCTGTGTCAGATCTAGCAGAAAAAGTTACAGGTTTATTTTCTCCTCCTCGTTTTTTGGCCGTATCAAAAGTTTACAGCAAAATTGTGTCTCAAAAACAATGAACAAGAGTTGAACATTGGGGAGATTGCAAGCCACGGAAAATCCACTGTGACAGAGTGAACTGAAGCGTGATCACACAGGCTATCAGACAAATCTGGATCACTTGGGTGGACTGGCACAGCTTAAAGGGGTTTTTCTTTCATTTATAATTAACCACTTGGCTGTCATCTCTCTGTATCCACGCACTCTGGTTGTGAATGTTTACACTGCAATCTCTGTAGAAGACACAGAGATCGTGAGCTAAAAAAGGTGAGAAGGGAAGTTAAACGTGTGCAGCAGAGAGATGCTAAGTTTAGCATCATGAAAGCAGCCAGAGCAGAGGGAGTGCTGCTCACTGCTCCCCAGCAGCTATGGCAGCAGTTCTGGGCTGCCCTGCATGCCACTGAGTCAGCGCTGGGGATAATGGAGCAAGGTGGGGTGCTGGACTGCACGTTCTGCTTAATGGTAGGCTGTACAAGAATGACATTCTGATAGGAGGAGGTTATAGGGCCAACAATGCTCATCCACCCTAAAAGCCTCAAATGACGCAGGCAGTAACTTGAGATGGACTTCCCAGGCAGTTCTCGAGCTCATTACACTATTAGCAATGCTCAAAATGGAAACTGCATTAAGAAATAGAACAATAAAGTATGGAATTCTTGTTTAAGCAATGAAGAAATGAATTTAAGTACAGTAGAAAGAGACTGCTATTCTTTTAAAAATAACTGCTTCTGCTGGTAAATTTACTCAAAGCTATTTTACAGCAAATCAGAGAGGTTTGGGTCGGAAGCCATCTAACCCAAACTCCCATTCATGCAGATGGATCAGGTCACGCAGTTCTATACATTCAGGTCCTTGGCTACTCTCAGAGAAAGTCTTTACACAGGAGGTAAATGCAAGCTCAGTGCATTTATTTCTTTAAAATGACGAAAGCATAGCTGTGAAGAACGAACCTTCCTACAAACCCACTGAAACATTCTGTGCTTCACAAACAAAGCCTTCAGCAGCACAGCAAGAGCATTTTCATTTCAGATAGTCCTTGAAGAGGACATCCATGTAACCCCGGCTCCTGTGAAGTTGATGCACACTGTTATCTTCAGTGGCACATCTACCTGTGAACCTCTGGTACTCTCAAAAGACACTGTAATATTTTCACAGAGCGCTTCTAAGTGTTTATCACTACAATCAAGGCCAAATGTCTGCAGCAAAACTTTCAGCCTCCCCAAGCAAGACAAGAAGTGACGCTCAGCGCAGGAGACCCAACTCACTGATGTGATTTCTGTAGGGTGAAAGTTTGGGTGATTCTCTGCTACTCCACCACGAGCCACAATGCTGCAAGACACCAGACTCCATTGGTCCCAATGCTGAGCTGCTTTCTGTCCCTTCCACACCACAATACAGCTCTGCCCCAGACCACCACCACTAAGGATGACCCCCAGCCTCCCCTGGCAGCTCTCAGGATTACTCATTTTGCAACAGTTGCCACCACCACCACCCAACCAGTGGGCTGAATATCTGAGCAGCAATAAATAGGTTTAAAGAGAGACTTTCTTCACTGACAACCTGCTTTATTTTTGCCAGCAGGCATGAATCAAAACAGAATCACAGTACCCTCGCCTGACTTCAAAGGATACGAACATTTAATTTTTTGCAGCTTTTGCTTCACTGTCCATTGTATTTAAAACACACCCCCGGGCCCCTGAAAGCTCTTTCATCGCTTTTTTTTTTTTTTTTTTTAATGACAGTACAGAGCGGATGAGATGCATTTCCAGCACAGCTTACCCAGCACATCCCAGTTCATTTTCCGAGCGTGCCCAGCTGGTGGACACGCAGCTCCTCCGCAGCAGGAGGCTGAGCTGGTCCCACCCCGTTTCCTTTGCTCTATGGCATAGCTGAGGACTAGAAATCAGATTGAGGATAATGCAATGATGCGAGCGAGGCAATTAGTAAATGACTCAGCATCTGCAGACCAGCAGGCCCACTATTAACCAGCTAAGTACATTATCTTGGACGAGATCATAGATTTTTTTCCCTTAAGCTCATTGTCTGTGTGCAACTTCAGCAACGTGCCAGCTCCTGCTGAATACGTAGGCTCCAGCCCTGCAGGGCACCGAGTGCCCACTGGAAACTGTGGGCAGCCCCAGCCTCCCTGAGCAGAGAAGCATCCTTGGGCTCATGAGTCCCAGTGGAAGACGAACAGATGCTACTTAACCAACCCAGTAATGCTCCCTGTGCCTCCAGATAACCTTTTGTTCATTAGCCTCTGTTCAAAGGGGGGAAAGATACATTTTCACTCATGAATGACCTAAACGACAGGCTCTAATGAGCTCCGCCCCTCCCATTCCCTCAAGTCTCCATTCATAGAACCAACAATAGAATAGTCTGAGTTGGATGGGATCCCTACAGGCCATCTAGTCCAACTTCCCTGCAATGAACAGGGACATCATTACTCCACGATTGTTTCACAGACAGAAAAACAACAGCCAGCGCATGCAACAGTGCCTGCAGAATGCTGGTCCTCAGCAAGCAAGGAGACTCCACCAAGACATCCAGCCAATCTCAGCTACGCTTCAGACAAGTAAAAAGTAAGCAATTAAAATCTCTTTTTTGCCTGCCTCACTGTAATTTAAGAGTCAATATTAACAGTCGTGTTTACATTACAATCTCAGGAGTTTCATTCCAGTTATAAAGACAGGAAATACCTGAGCTATGGTCACTAAAGCATCCACAGTGCTTTGGGATGCCAGCACTGAATTTCTGACTTCCAGGCATTGAACAGGCTACTACATCCAAAAACCAAGGCTGGTAGTTAAACACTGACCATTTTAACAAAGTGGATCCTGCTTTAGGCAGACAGGATGTCAGCCAGAAGGACACATGCAGTTAAAAGGACGGACATTTCCAAGGGCTGCTTTCTACTGGGAGAAATTAATGTGACACAAAAGAGAAGGTAAGGAGATGTCTTCCAGTGAATGGAGCCCTCCTCTGCCCTGTACCACACAGCCTGGCAACCTCACACCTGAGAAAGAAAGCTGTGATCACCCATTAGACAGAGCGTGCTGCATCAGTGTGCTTTTATCTGAACGGCGCTGAGGATACTGGCAATCCTTGGATGCTCCTGGGTGATACCAGAGGGCCTGGAGGTGCCCTGATTTCAGGCTGCGGCTGCTTGGCCCTCATTTATGCCCAGGTACTGCTGTACTGAGCCCCAGACAGCTCTGCTGGGCTGGGAGGAGGAGCAACATCACAAGAGGTGGAAAAGAACTCGAA
Organism: Tragopan temminckii; assembly: GCA_028571105.1. NCBI lineage: Eukaryota > Metazoa > Chordata > Aves > Galliformes > Phasianidae > Tragopan > Tragopan temminckii. The sequence continues at coordinate 4,005,431 of JAOWBP010004006.1, forward strand.
AGAGAACTTTGGGCTTTGTATTAAAGCCGTGCAGAATATAATGCAACCATCCTGTGAAAATGATCATAGCAAGAACGTTTGTGTCTGTTTTGGGATGAAAAGCTGACACTTTCATAACCATCGCCAGTCTGGAAAGTATAAACAAATTTCAGTTCAGATCAGACAAAAAAGCTCCTTAATTTTGATCATATAAAAAAACCACCCCACAAACAAAGATGACCCCACAACCTGCACAGTTCGTTTCTTTGTTTTAAACAGACCTGATATAGGAAAACATGTTACGTGCATCTCCTTCTCTTTTGCATTTCAGGTGTGTTGCCACATCCATCTCTTTCACAAGAAATTCAGACTCCTTATCCAGGACTCCTTCCCCCCACGCTTTATTTGGCACATCAATCACTTGTCTCCTCATGCTATTCCATCCGCTGTTACCTTGAGCCTCTGAGGCAGATGACAGGAGCACCAAGTGTTCTGAAATACACCATTTTGTTCTCAGTAAGCCCCACCCCACTTCCTTAATGCAGCTTTGATTTGGGGGTTCACTTTAATCCTTCATCCCACGACTGTTGCTCAGCTCAAGGCTCTGCAGACCTGTTGCCTCCTGTGTAAGAGATGTGTGAGCTTTCAGAAGCAGTTTCAGGGATGCTGTGCAGCTCCTGCACACCTGCAAGGTGCAGGATGCTTGAAATGCAGCCCTGCAAGTGCCTCCAGCCCAAGCTGGGAAACCACCACTGGCTATACACATGGAACGATGTTCTCAAAGATTTGTCATTCGACAGTAAAAGATTCCAGCGAGGCTAAAGCAAATGCTGCTCTCAGAATTAGTATTGATCACACAACAACGTTCATTTTGGAATCAGATGAGTTATCTGACCACTTCTGCTCTTCTATTTCCTCTGCGGATTATTTTGATTTCACCTTTGAAAGCACCTCCTGCCCTATTAAGATATTAAACTGCAGCAAAGCAGAGCAGTGCTCTTTGTCAGTGTTCATTTCACCAGCATCGCCCACTTCAGGAGCTCTTGAAGATGCCTGAAACCCTCTACCCCAACTTTTGCTTTTGCAATGTAAGATCTGTAAGGCAAATGCAGCCCTCATGCACTTTGGTAGATGCAGCACTATCCAATGGCCTGATTAAGAAAAAGTCAGTTTTACACTGTTTAGTATCAGCAACTCATAGACATATTTAATTAAGAGCTTGTGAACAGCCCCATTAGAAAGAGAAGCAGTATAGTTGTGTGTAGCACTGAAAACAAGCTCAGGGTCACAAATGTTCTGAACAATTTATTAACGACTATCAAAGTCATAGTTCAGGATGTTATGATAGAAACTGAAGGCAGTATGATATCCCCACTGGTAAAACAATGAAACCATTCCCCTTCTCTTACATCTCAGAAGCCACCACCCCTACATTTCAGCCCAAGCACCACTGATGATATATATTTACTAAAGAAAGCCAAGTACAGTCCCACTCCAAGTCTTTTTCAGCCTACACAAAAGCCAAACTCAGCCTTCCACCAGGAAGACCAGCACAGGAAGGCTCTGTCTATCAGCTGTCAATGCAGTTCAGCTTACAATCATCCTTTGGGCTTTGCTTTCACGTTCTATTGATTTGTATAGATCGAAATCTATCAGTTTTATCTTTTGTTCTGACTGCTTAATTTGAATATTTGTTACAGAAAATTTCACTAGGATTGCTAGAGGTGAAGCTGTGTGTCTGAACCTGAAGCATGAGAACAGTAAAGCTCTCTGAAAGTCTTTGTTAAATGATGTTCTAGAACTGAGTTAAATTTTGTATACAAATATGGAAAGCTCCAAAATAAACTGCAATATAACAAGCAGGCAATTAAAGAAATGAACAGATAAAGGCCAAATGACACAGAGAACCAGCAGCATCCAATCACAGATGCAGGCATAAAGACAATATCCCTTTTTGTGCCACTGATTACATTTGTTATTCAAGTCTGCCCATCACATTACATCTAACCATATACATCAACTCATGCCAGAGAACAACACAATCTCTTGCAGCTTTTCTTTTGCCCCAGTGTTCAAACCTCAGCCAGAGTCTTCTTTTCTTGGATCAAAAACTTTGAAAGCAATTCCAAGCACTTCTTCTGTCTTAAAAATAAACTCCTCTTTGCCAAATTCTTAGCTCCAAGAGGCCAAATACGAAGATAAACACTACACCAGAGATCCAGCTGATGTATTACCAGCCTGGCAAGAGCCATCCACGCTCAGCAAGTGGAGATGCCTTCACTTTATAGGTGTGGAAGTTAAGCACAGGACCTCACTTGACACAAAAATTCCATTCATTCACTGCACTACTTATACACCGAATATATAAGCGTTTCTTCTCAACCTTTTGTATTTCCAGAGAGCAAGATAATGCTGACAAAGAAAAAAACTCCACTGTGCATTCCACTTCTTCCACCAGAGAACATTTTGAGATACATCTTCCTTAATCCAAAGCAGGGCTCTCCTAAGCAGTAATCGGCACCAAAATAACAACTCCTTGCTCCAAATGAATTCTTTATTGAGTTATACAAGAGTGCTTGTAGGCTTAGCTCTCAACTTACCACTTCTAACCTCAGGAAATTCCCACACCAGCTTAACAATAAATTGAGTTCTTTGTCACGCTTAATGAAAGAACAGCAACAGAGTTAATTCCTGCCTGCTCGGCCCCTAGCCAATACAAAGTGAAGGGAAATTTGGGGGCATCAGCACTGAAGCTGGATTTCACACACTTACCACCACTGTAAATATAAACAGGAGCAGCTGAAAGGTTTATTAAAAAAGGATCACATTGATTGGCTGCAGAGACTTTCGCAGCCTCTGAATATCTCCAGAAAGTGTAAGGGAGAGGTTACCTGAATCCCTGCCTGGCTTCATGCTTTGGGAGAATAAAAAGGACAGAAAAAACTATGGCAGCCTCAGCAAGGCAAGATTTTCCTTGCTTGCAGAGCAGCAGCACCAGCCATCGAGCACAAAGCGCCAGGATCTGTACACGACTCAGAAATACAAAAATACTTTTTCATAAGCTGGAAGTTTGGAAAAGAACCGTGTTAGGAAATGGATCTAAATAAACAAGGAAAAAAGCCTGTGAGAAGCTCTAACACACGTACCTGTTTGAAATATTACTCACTATGGCTCATCTCAAAGCACAGGCTTTGTAGTTTATCCTCCTCAAATGACTCCCAGATAAAATCAGTCAGGTGATTTGCAGGATATATTGATTAGAGAGGATTTAGCTACATGAAAACATCCAGCTTTATCTTCCAGTGAAAACCAAAGAGAAGAAAAGCCTGCAGTTTTAGCCGTATATAAATTAAGCTTTGTTAATGAGTGAATGAACTGCAATGAAAATGCTAGATAAGAATTAGTAATTTACTTTCCTTCCAAAAAAAAAAAAAAAAAAAAACAAATTAAAAAAAAGCAATACAAATAACACTGTTTTCTCATAACGTGGGTATTAGGCTGCATTTTTGTTTGAACATTTCTGAAAAACCCCAAGACAAGACACTGAGTTTCCTCCTGTGGTTCACCACACTTTCACTGCCCCTACACAGCCTCGATTTCCCCGTTACACCCCGGAGGACATGAACTTCCCCAGCTCTCCCCATTCTCACCAAACACTGGTTTCCCCAGGCCATCTTTCAAGCACTCAAAAGCCACAATGCCCCACCGTGCACAGCCTAAAATTCAGGGAGTCTTTTGACACAAGGGAAACAGAAACGGGCGCCCAGAGTTCCTCAGCTCCCATTGCTCTTTGCTGGGCTCCAGCTCTGCACAAGACCTGCCTTACTAGATGGACTACTTTATCCACAGGCTAACGTGTCCTTAATGTCTCAGATTTTGTGAAGTTATGCATGCTTTTATATGCTATAAAAAAAAATCCACTAATCCAAACATACTGGATGAGAGCAGTATGGCTCCCTATAAAGGGACAAAGCTGTTACTATATGCAATGGGCCGTGATGGTTGTGATGGGTTGATGGCTGGACTACCTAATCTTAGTGGTCTTTTCCAACCTTAATGATTCTGTGTGCATAGAACTATGCAGGCCTTTATGGAGTTGTCTATAATGCTTGCAAGAAAAGAAAATGTCTACCTTATTGGATACGATTTAATGCCACATTCCTCACACTGACAAATGCTTGTACTCCCTCAAGCAGTGCCACTGATAGCAAGGCATTCATCAAAATACTTGGTAGTTCACAGTCTGTGCCTGGTAGCATTTAAAAGTATAATTTTGTGTGAAATGACTGTTACTTGAGCCTCCTCCAGAAGTCCTTGAGCACTATTGTGCTTCAAACACTCCTTTGCATTGGATGCTGTTAGACTCAGAAAAGCGACAGAGTGCCTCTAACTCCTGGCCAAGCCACAGGAAGGGAGGCACAAAGGCTGCCCAAAGGTGTGTGTGGCAGCCAGATCCCAAGACGTGCCCAAAAGCAGGCTGGATGGGGCCCTGGGCAGCCTGATTTGGCGTGTGTGTGG
>JAOWBP010004006.1:4017936-4078832 GCA_028571105.1 Tragopan temminckii
TTTTACATGTTTTCTATGCCCAGGCTTTTAGTTGTCAATGAAAAACAACTTAGCTTTTGGACTACCTGCTGCACCTCTTCCTTCCTCAGCAGGACTATCTTCAAATGGTTTGGTGTTTACTTTACTGTGCCAGGAATGTCTTAATTCTATCTCTTCAGTGGCATCTTAGATAGAAATTAACCAGTGCAGTTCTCTGTGCCTCTCTACGTGGCATTTATACGTTAAGATTTCTTTAGGTTGATATATTTGGTAAAAATTATCTGCCCTCTGAGACCATGTTAGTACTTCACTATTGAATTCGGACTTGTAAGTCAAGGCTACCATGCAGCTTCTCTAACAGCCTAATAAAAAAAAATGCAGCAGATGAAATTATTTCCAAGAGAATAAACAGGTCGTATTTAATATAAATTTAAGGATAATATTTACTTCTATTTATATCAATGGCACCAGCTGCAGCATTCACTCTCATTCAATTACACAAGGCAAACTCTGTGCTACAGCGTTCTCGGAACAGTCTGAAGGAAGAGCACATTTCCAAGAACCCTCTGAGTAGTACCTTCCTCCTACTCCTGGCATCAACACGAAAGCATGATGATTAAGGAGGCCCCAGGCTTATCTTCCTATGGAGCTCACTTTTCCTAAACTGATTTTGAGGGGAAAAAATTGATTTCCACAGAAAACTGTATGAAGCACATGCCAACACAAAGAAACACCACAAGTGCCTGTACCCATGACCCGACTCACATCTGCTTAGCTGTGAGGCTTTGAGAGATGCATCGCCAGAGGAGGGAGAGCAAAGCTTCCAGACAAAGGTATTTCTCAAGGACTTAATGAGTTTTTCAAGTGTAATTATCTTTAATCTGGACACCAAGGCACCTCTCTCATCCCATGAAGTCTTGGCGCTGACATTACAAAAGAAACACACGAGCCCTCAACTCTCATTACAGCATCATGAGATAACTGACAAACAACAACCTCAAGTTAAATCTACTTAAATGAGCAAAAAGGGCACTGAGGAACAGGGCAACTTTGCCCTATGATGATAAGCAGAGGCTACAGCTGATACAGCTGCACTGGAGTCCTGGCACCTGCAGAGCAGGAGAAGCACAAGCTCTCCAACAGCAGCCTGGCCACCCCATGGATGTGTTTTCCATGCTCAAGTCTCTGCACTGGCCAAATACTGGAGGCCCTCCATCAGACAATCCCACCCACACGCCATCACTGCTGTCCTTGGGCAACATTTGGAAAGGAAAGATGGGTAAGCTGGAACCGCTCTTAAATACTCTCAGTTCAGGAGCTTCTTCAGCATCAAATCCCTGCCCAGAAGCAGCAAACGCTGCTGTGGGGCAGACACCAGTGTGGAGTGCAGATTACAGTCTTGGGCACTACAACAAGCCTGCAAAAATCCAGCCCAGACAACAAAATTCTAAACACAATCCCTCAGTTCTGGCAAAAATAAAAATAAAGCAAGTGAAATGAAAACAGAAAAGCACACTTACAGCTTGAGCAACGCAGCCTGCCCTTGCTCTGCAGCGAGGCAGCTCTGCCTGCCAGGTTAGGGGATGGATTAGCAGAAGCTTTAAGTTCTTGGTTTTTGGGTGCCCCACACAGCTCAGCTGGCTTTAGGAGGCTGGAGAGCACCTGCTCTGCTCACAGCTCTCCAGTCCTGCAGCTCTCGTGGATCCCAGCAAGGAGCTGCTGCCCTTCAGCATGCACGGCCCCGGCTCCTGGGCTCTGTCGGCACCGCTCCAGAAGAGCCCGCATGCAGACAGACACTCCACGGCTGGCTAGGATCTGCTATAGGATATTGCAGTCTGGCCAGAAGCATTTATTAAGGAAAACTGCTGTAACAGCACATACACATGTATTTAGATTCTGTTCCAATTTTCCCCTCTTGTTTGCCGGGCACATCGGCATGTTAATGCTGTTCTATCCACAGGGAGATATCCAGCAACTCAGAAGCACAACTACAAGGAATATTCCATTCCAGGTTAGAGATTTCCAAGAAGTTCAAAAAATTTCCTATTGATTTTCCTGCTGAAAACCTCTGAGGTCACAGACAAAAGGCAATTTAATGAACAGCTACACTGGCTAACTGAAAAACTCCCTGCCTCGCAGTTCAGTCTCTGGATGTGGCCAAGAGTGGGTACTCAAGGAGTGATCTAAGGACAAAGCAAGTGTGCCCCGACACTTCTGAGCTGCCCTCCCAGCACCCAAGCAATCCAAGCCTCATCCCTTCTGCAGAACATTTCCAAAGAATCACAGAAGCACCAAGGTCGGAAAAAGAGCCCAGCCATCGTCCCATCACCACCGTACCACTAACCATGTCACACAATGTCACAGCTCCCTTTTTTGGAACACCTGACAACAAGGGCTGCCGTTCAGGCAGAGCAGTTAGAATGTCTTCAAAGACCTATTGAGATGCACAGAGAAATTAATTTGTGCAATTTGCAAGAAGCAGCCATGGACAAATAGCAGCAATTTTCAAATCCACTGGCAGCAGATGCCATGTTTATAAAACTCCCCACACAAATGAGCACTGCTAATACAAAAAGGAAAGACAACAGAAAGGCTTATGAAGGAAGAAACTCTTGAAATACATTTTCATGATCCAAAGTTTCTGTGATCACATCTTGGACTAAAGGTTAGCCAGATTTACCCCATTGGTAGATAAAATGGAAACAAATGTTTCCCATCCCAAAATCATTAGCAGAACAGCTCTTTCCTTTGTTTTACATAACAATACTCTGGAAATGAGCTTAAAGCGATATTATCATTCAAGCTTTTGTTGGAGAAGAGTGCTAATGATTTCCAGCCACATCCCAATCACTCACTGCTTCTTAACTTCATTAACAACTCAAGACTCAGCACAGACACAGAAGCCCTACAGATTGAAAAGACAGGCAGCAGAAATAAATACATCAAACCCATTAGGAAGCATCTTCTCACTGCCAAAGGAAAGCTGCCTAGAGATGAGCCATCCCAACACCAGAAGAGGCTGCGTGGCGACAGCACTGGATTGTGACTCATAACGTTGTACTCGATTCCATGTGCTGACAAGACTCCTTGGGGTGACCTTAGGCAAGTCATCCTATCCAGCTCTTGCAGAAGCACGAAAAGGAAGGATAATAACATGCCCGAAGCCTCTCTGAGACAGCAAAAGGGTTGGCTGGTTTTTAGGAGACAATGAAAGGGACCACAAAGTACCCAAGTAAACATCTCTGTGTGGCGAGAAGGGAGAAGCTACATCCTAAGCCTCTAAATAGCAAGTCTAACAGTGTTAAGACTGATTTGCCCTGATTAAAGCCCTCGGGTACAGTTTCCCGATTCAGAGTTCAGGCTAAACTGGCACTGTCCCATCACTCACAGCAATCCCACTGTTCCACGTGGATGATTTCAGGTATCTCATCTTTACATAGCTGAGCCAGTCTATTTTTAAACCTTGCTATCCGCAGACAGAGTATTGGTGTAAAACTGATTAGACAATGTCATGAACAGAAAGACAAAGGATTCCTGGCGATGAAACAGATCAGTACAATGAAAATACACGAGCAACAGCAGAACGGAAACCACAGAGCCATGTCCTCTTTAAGGGATACCATTTTTTTTAATCACATTTTAAAATTGACCTTTCCAACGTGCAACAAAAGCAGCGTACAAACGCAAGCAGTTTCAGAGAAAGAATATTTAACCATCAAGTTCAACTGATTTTCCATAAACAATACAGAAGCAAAGCACTAATTGGCCTGCTGCAGAAAAACGGTGCGTTTCACAATTCACTGCTCTTCCAGTATATTATCTAGAGGCTCATCCTGACTAATCCAACCATACAGAAACCTATCCAGGAAGCCTGCACAAGGCTCCCACAAAAAGCTCCAGCTTTCTTGTTAAACCTGGTCTCCTGAGAAAAAGAGATTAGGCACTTTCACTAACCAGCTATCCCTCCCTCTGATCTCCTTGTGAAGGTTTCTGCGGATTTTAAGAGGTGGCTAAAGAGATCTTGCAATAAAAATAGTGTTTATTAAAGTTCACTACAAACCAAGACCAGGGAAAGATAAGAGATCCAACAGTGCCCCAGTGATGGAAAGGCAGTTGCAACCCACTCCCTATCCACTTCAAGAGGAGACACAGAGTCACCATGAGCACTGCCCTGCCGACGTTTATGTAGGATTCCCTGAGCTCTTTCTTCCAGACAGACAAAGGAGTGATGCATAGGTGAAGGACAGCACACAAGTGAGCTTAAGAACAGAGGCTCCAAATCTTTGAGGCTCCTCTTTGCCATTTCTGTTCCTTACAGAACAACTGTCACTTCAAGCACAGAGAAATTATTACCAAAACTTCAGGTTCTGACCATGTTTCCTCTTACTTCCTGGTTGCTTATTAATTTTAAGCATGTTTTCCGTTGACAGGAAAAAAATAATCTCGTTCTTTCAATAATCAATAATTATAATAAACCATTCTCAAAGGCTGTAGAGAACTATTCATGCCATCAGAAGAGGGTCTTATTTGGGTGGGTAGGAGACCTAGGGGATTTTTCAGAGTCCAGGCACAAATCACAATGCATCAATGAGCTACAACTTGCTACCTGGAGCACGACCTGCCTCAGCACACACCACGAAGCAAACACCAGCTGCAAGAGGCACGCTGATACGCTTGGTTAAACCTCCAAAAATGTTTCTGAGAGGGCACTTAACCTTGTGTGCACTGCAGGCTGAGAACACGCATCCAGGCATCCAGGTCCTGTGACTCAGAGGACACACAGCAGCATCACTACCTGAGGTCAAAATGAGCAAACAGGGCACACGGCTGTTTGCACTACTGCTCATCTTTGCTCTTTACATAAGGAGCCTACCAACATTTGCTGAGCACAATAAGCAGAAAACATCCAGAATTCCTGAAATTTATACCCCAACTGTTATCCCGTTCATTTCCATCACTCAGACAGAAGTTTCTTCTTTAGGGGTTGACCATTGTGTAGCAACTGCTTGCACGTTAAAATCCATGCACTTTATGGAATGTAATATCCTATACAGGAGACTCCTCTCCCTTACACCTGCCCGGGTGGCACACATGGAAGAGGATGGGCAGCACAGATGGGCTGCACTGAACCGCCTGCCGCGAGATCCACTGGTCTAACTATAGCAGCTGACTCCTTGGCTAGTTCCACTGATAATAGCTGAGATGACAGTTCTGAAGTCGCCTCTGGGTCTATCACATGGTTATCCAGCTGATGAGCTATCCAGGCTGTCCTAACCTTTGAGATATAACTTTTATTCAATTTGCCTGTCTTCCAGGGGAAATGATGCATTCTCCTTCACTTACCACACAAGTTATTGCACAAGTCCTTCAATAAAAATCTCCCCATGGATCCTTTATGGATAGGTAAAATAAAACGTTTCAGCTTGCTCAGTCTGCTTTGTTCTTGGTTTTCACTTGATATTTTTAGGCAATATTTTTGGGAGAAGTTCTGGCTGGCTGGCCCAATAATATCTTCTACATATCAAGACTAATATCATCTTTAAAGGAACAAAAGGCAAACAACAAATCAGTAAGAAATTCACCAAAATCTATAATAAGTCAGTCTTCAAAACAGCTGGCATTTATGAGAGATCACCATAAAGACTTCATGAGACTGAATGAAGTTATTTTGTGAATTTCTTTTAGCTGTTTGAGCAGAATGGTTTCCAACCTTCACTTGAGAAGAATTCACATCAAAGCTGTGCTTCCTTTTAAGTCTGCTCTCCACAGGGAGGAAGAATCACACTGAAAAGTCCTGGAGGGAGTCCAGGGTAAAGTTTGTGTATAAACACAACCCCATCTCAAGGTTTTGTTAAGAGTCCCTAAAAGGTGTGAGATTCGGACAGCATTCATCTATCTTAAACCTTTATATCTTAACAATGCTGAAAAGCAGATCCAACCATTCCAGTAATTTAAGCTGTCATTGGTTGGTTGTTTTTGTTTGTTTGCTTTTTTGCCTAAAAAATAACCAAATGATTCTCGTCAAGTTTTTGGGTTTTTTTTTTGTGTGGATCAGATGGGGGAGCGAGCATGTCCTCTTCTCCTGAGTATGTCTCTGACAACCTGGTTTGTGCCTTGTGAGCCAGACTCAGCTCAGAAACCTGGGACTGGCCACCCTTCCCAATGCTCCAATGAGGAGGCTTGCTCAACACTTTTATCTTCTATAAGATCAACTTCAGAATAAAACGTCCCATCTCAAGAAGTAGCTCATGAAAAATCCACCGTCATTTCTAACCAAGGTCTTCCAAAACCTGTAACGATATTCATCTTATTTCTTGAATGTATTACTCTGGATGCCAAGCTGAGTTTCACCATGTCCCAACTCTGTTCATAAATGCTCTTATTATCTCCTGAAATACTGAGAATCCACTTGCTTTTCTATAACTTCTCTAGAGTAAAAGAAGCAACTAGATGTAGGCTGTCCTCCCTTGCCCTCAATTCAAGAACATGGATGGGGCATCTGTAACATACATATGGACCAACCTCTGCATCTGACATCATGACTTCTGACTCAGCAGACAAGAACATCTCTGAATAGACAGATTGCACCTAATATAGTACATTATTAACAGGGATTTAATGACCAGAATAAGTAATTATACGCCAGAAGCTTGTTTCCATCAGGCTAAATAGTGGCAAACCAGGCAAAGCATTCTGCTGTTAATGTAAAGGGGCAATGCTATTTACAACGCTTTGTTAAGTCTTTACCCTAGGCGAGGAAGAATGAACTTCAGAAAATAAACAGAGGGCAGCACTACGGATGCAGGGGAAGCAGAAGGCAGATGGAAAAAGAGACCACATGTCCTTCAGGAAGGACAGTACGTACTGGGAAAGTTCAGTCATGTGTCAAGACTGGCTGAAGCCTTCAAAACATACATCCAACACTCCGGATCTTCAGAGCTTGATTTCAGAGCTAGCTACTCCTCTGAACTGCCAGACAAATCCACATCTTGATATATATATGTTCTATATATGGCATTTTACATCTTTGAAGTGCAATTCATGAATTAATTCTAACTGTAGCCAATAATCTACAAAAAAAATGCAATTACACCCAAATAAAAAAAATGTAGAATTACTTTAAGGAATGGTTAGTATCTTCTCCGGGGCATAACACCAAGCCAAGTCTACCACTGAAAGGTCGCTGTGGATCTGGATTCAATGTTTAGTTTGGTGAACCATCAATTTCCACACGCATTATTTCCTTTCCTAAAAGTAACTTAAAACACCTTACCTATTCTTTATAATACAAGTAGTAAGAATGACAGAAAAGCAGGATCTGCATCCCCCAAAATACAGTAATTTATGGTTCCTAAAGGCATGCCTGCACTCAATTTGAAAACAACTAAGCCAGACCAACAACCCTGTGATTACCTCTGCTCAGCCTCTCCAGCAAAATAAGCAACAGTGAAGGTATGCTGTTCTTAACAAGGAATGCTACGGGTCCAATATTTCAAAGAGATCATGCTTCATCTTGCACAATGCTTTGTTTTCCTCCTAGCTGCAGTATTTAGCCTATCAGACGACCATCTCTTTGAACACTACCATACTGTCTGCTCCATGAATACTGCTCAGATGGGCACACATTGCACTCTCCTAACCACCAGTAGCTTCAGTACCTTTCTAACACAACGGAACACAGGGGAAACGACAAAGAAACTCAACAACAAAAGACAAGTAAAAATGTGTATCATTTGTTGTCAAGAAAAGATTGTTTTCACTCCTGCACTTCTATTTTTTGCATTGCTGAAGCACGAAAAGCTCTCTGAAAGGTTACTTACGAAGTATTCTAAGACTGTGTCACATCAGATGGCTCAAGCTGTTGGATGACTTACTGTGATTGTGCTAATTATCTCTAACCAATTATTGCAGTCTCATGTTTAAAGTCTGTAGCAATAGGCAGAATCTGTGTTCACCTCCTCCCCCCCAAAAAAACCCAACAGTGAAACAAACAAAAAACTAGGAGAGCCACAGACGATAAAGAAGAGTGAAAATTACCCCTGTCCATCATTTGACACGATTTTGCAGAACAGACTGGGGGAAAAAGAGCTTCTCCTCTACCCATTTAAGGTCAGTACATTGGTACTTCAAGGACAAGGAAATGACCACCTATCAGCTTCATCAGCTTAGAAGTAAGGAGCACTTTGGAAGATCAAGGATGACTGCAGGCACCACAGCTGGACAGGGCTGTTGGCAGAACAGCAGAGATCAGTTCCCTGCAACATCACTGGGGCAGGGACCAGCAGCTCCAAGCTGGACTGAAATGAGGTCCTGGGGAGATGAGGATGGTATCCAAGACACACATCCTTTTCAATTAAGTGCACGATGCATGGGAAGGGAAGGCTGCACTCCCTCTGCAGGCAGCATCTTTCAGAAGTCAGTTCAGCAACACAGCTCTGCAGTGCTGCAAACTTCCTGGTGGATAGATACTTCTTGGGACATTTTTCTTGCCCAGAGTTGTGAAGGGAGGCTGTGCATTCGTGTGAGGGCACATCATGAATGCAAAGCTGCCATGTTCTTCCCTTTCAAAAATCAGATGATCAGCTGTGGCTTTAATCCTGCCAAACTTAACCAAATATAGCACAAAATTACACAGAGCCATAGTAACTGCACTCCCACCATTGTTCTGATTTAAAAGAGGAGTTTGATTACATTAGGTAAATATTTGTCCTTATGTAATAGCTCCCTTCAACCTTCTAAAAATTTGCAGTCTCCTAGAATTTAACTGAAGAGGGTGCTTTTATGTGTCAGGGCTCTGCACCAAAATCAAGTACTCTATTATACTGTATTAAACTGTGAGTAATGTTATTACAAGCAATAATAGTTATCTAGACAATTATGTAGTTGCAGATGCAGTTTTCCTATTAAATCCAGAAGCTTTAAGCAAGTTCTGAGGCAATAAGAATTGCAACATCACCTCTGATGAGTTAAATAGCAGTTATTTATTCACAGATTGTTAAATTCTTATGGCCTGGAGATTTCAAGGAAGAAAGCAACAGAGAATTGACTCCACATCCAAATACTGGCTCATTCTTCGTGTTGATATAATTATGAAGTTTCAGTCATTGCAAAGCTGTTCACACTGCTTTCTTAACCACATGCATTGCAAAATGTATGCTAACTGCAGTTTTTTCCATTACAAAACTAGCTGGTGAAGTCACTGTTCTATTTCCAGCTCAGCGCTGGCACTGTGCAGATGCTCACTGCTTAGTAAATAGAGATCTTTATATACACACACACACTTTTTTTTTTTTCTAAACCTGCTGAATATAAAGCTTGAGGCATTCGATATCTTTTCTTCCAAGTCATTTTAAATAAAGTAATGAAATAAATGAATAACGAAGAGCAAATGGAGTTTTGTGTGATGACTCAACACGCCAGAAAAACACTGAATTCTCGACTACATGTTCCATTGTAATACACAGGAACATCCACACAGAAAAGCTTTCACCTTTTAAAATAGGTGTTATTACCAGCCTAGGCAGCATTAATCAACATCCCTATCACTTACAGTAATTACATTCTTCCCAGCATTCATACATAAAGGGAAGGCATTTAAGATCTTAACTTCAGGCTTGGAAACAAAAGAAGCAAGCTCATCTGCCCTATGTCTTCCCTTGATAAGGAGAGCTAGAGTCTTAACTTCTGCAATCAGCCTCTGTGATGGACAAAGTTACAGCCCCATGCAAACTTGACAGCACATTTTCCTATGAGTATTTGTTCAAATCAGTCATTTAGTTTGCTCTGGCTGCATTCATGCTTTCTGTGGATCTTTGGCATAAGGTGACCAGCATAAATGGTAGTTCAACAAACCTTGTTGATAGAGCTTGTACAACACAAACAAGAATACAGCCCCCATATGGTGTTTGCACCTTACCTAACCCTACAGCAGAATCAGCTTCACTGGTGCTTTGCTCAGCAACTCCATCTCCCTAACATCGTTCTAGCAAAAAGCCCACTGCTCTCCACCAGAATTGGGACCAAGGATGACAACACTTGAATTCACATGGGAGGTGCAGACCTCATGGACATGCTGTAAGAAAAACGATATGAGGAGATACATCTGGAAGGGAAGAATAGATTACTGCAGTGCCAAAAATACTTGGAAAATAGAGCACACTTGTTCTATCCCTTTTTGCTGCCAAGAGGAATTGGAGGCACAGGACCGGAGGCAGCAGGGACAGGTGTTTCCTCCAAAAGTAGAATGCATTCTTTTGGCCACCTATACAACATGGTTGGCCAATCCATCTAAATCCAAGTGCGGAATCCTTCCAACAGCCACATTCAGTCACTGGCAAGCTTGACTGAGAGCTGTGCAGATGCTTTCAGTATGATCAGATGAAGAGCTGCTGCCTGAGCTGCTGCTTGCAGTTCCTTTTTCTTCCTAAAAGGTGTATTATTTAAAATTACCTGGAAGAGTTACAAGTGATTCTAACCAACTCTTTCAGCACACAGCAACACGTGACTGTAAGGAGATGATAAATGTATTTTCTTACAGCTGAGTACTTCGAGTCCAACATTTAAGTGTTGGTATAAAAATATGTGAAACCAAATTGTATGACAGAGCTTGCTTTGTCAAAACACAAATGTCTCATAAAATATGCTGTCTAGCATCACAAGCAGTAGGTGATATTTCTCAGGCAAACTTTTCCCGTGACAATTATCTATCAAAATTCACAAAAAACATTCAAAATTTAGCTATAAGATCTAAACTAACTGCAGCTTTTGGTTCTCTTGTAAACCCTCCTGGTAAGATTACAACAAGACAGATCTCTATAGAAACCCTTCCTTACTTCATTGCAATACTTACTGTTTTGCCAAGTCTGCAGTTTCCACAAGCCATTACCCTGCCCTGTCAAAAGCTTCTTGCCAGCTTGTACCCTTAACACGCTTTGCCTCTGGAGAAGCAAACAAGATGTATGTTTCTCCTTAGAATCGTGGTATCGTTAAGGTTAGAAAAGACCACTAAAATCATATAGTCTGTCTACCTACCACCAATACTGCCCACTAACCGTGATCCTCAGTGCTACATCTCCACATTCCTTGAACACTTCCAGGGATGGTGACCCCCTGGGCAGCTGTGCCAGTGCATCACCACTCTTTTGGAGACAGTTTTCCTAATATCCAACCTAAAGCTCCCCTGGCAGCTCAGTGCATGCGTAGCTTCTCTCTACTGGCTATTCAAAACTCCCCTTCACTCATCTGAATTGCCTGCTGAAGAACTATAGCAGCAGGTTGTACTCTAGCCATGAGTTCTGATGTTCGAATTCAGTTAAAATGAATTATTAATCTGCTGAAATAAAATTGAATAAAAGTTATACAGCAGTATTTCTCACTGGCCCTACAGGCTGCACTGTCTTACATTATAAAAATACATAAAATATTTAAAGTGACCATGTCTAGACAATTACATATAATCCAGTTGAGAGAAATATACTAAGTGAAATGAATCACGTTGGCTCTCGTGCCTATGCACAAGACTAACATCAAACATAATTAAAATACTTCATTCTTTTCCTAGGAGACATTACTAGGCTGAACACGTTTAAACAGATTGTTTTGTTGCAACTCTATGCAGACTGCAAACCATAAGGTAGGATCCAAGACAAGCACTTGGACATCTAAAAGCGTACGCTGCATGACAGTCAAAATGCCCAGTCTGTGCTGTAGCCCTGACATGCTACTGGGTGATGCGAGTATGTTGGCATGCACCTTCAAACCAAAGCAGTTTGAATGCTGTGCACTGAAGTCCTCAGAGGAGTTCAATGCAGACAATGTATTCAGAGACATGGAGAGCTTTGATTTCACTGTAAATCATATCAAACAACCTTACTGACTTGAACACACAGGACATCAACAGCAACATTTCAAAGACTCCTATTTTTTGTATGACAGCAAAGAGCAATAGATTGGGTTTCCCTTCCCTGACTTACGCCACTTCCTGGGACAACGTGTCCTTCATCAAATTAAGGATGAGATCAAAGTAAGGCCATTGTGAACATGGCCTACCTTAACATCCAGTACTTTACAGGAGCACGACATGCAGTCAGTTACCTTGAATCAAATGATGTACAGAAATGTTGTCAATGTCAATTCTTTCCAATCTTAGTCTTACCATCAAGACTCTTATCTCTGCAAGATCAAGCCTATAGACCATACTGGTGTTTTTCTTAACTGATTGTACAAGTCAAATCATATACTATCTGGTAAGCAGAGAATTATGAAAATTCAAAAAGCAATGAGTAATTTCATCTCCCACTAAGAACATGTGAACGTGCACAGGAGACAGTTGTTCCATGAGATCATTTGAAACTCAGATCTGAATCACTAAGTGCTAGAGTTAAGATTTCTCACATCCTCTTACAATTATTTTCCCAGCTATGATTCTGCAGGTGCATAAACAGTGGCAGGATAAAGATTTTATTCCATGAAACTTCCATTATTCTGCCTTTAGTAGAAAGGCTTTGATGTCTCAAGAGACATATAAAGTCTACTATATTGAACCAAAACACAAGGTACATTTTCTATTACTGCAGAAATCAAAGCATCATTTTATCAGTTTCTTATACCATACTATAACATGAACGCTGTACCCCACAACATCCTGCTCTCCAAACTAGAAAGATATGGATTTGATGAGTGGACTTTTCAGTGGATTAAGAACTGGCTGCAGGATCGAGAACAGAGAGTGGCAGTCAATGGCTCAGTATCTGCATGGAGATTGGTAACAAGTGGTGTTCCATGGAGGTCAGTGCTGGGGCCAATGCTCTTTAATTCCTTCATCAGTGGGGCTGAGTGCACCTCCAGCAAGTTTGATGATGACAGCAAGCTGTGGGGTGCAGTGACACCAGAGGGATGAGATGCCATCCAGAAAGACCTGGAGAGGCTTGAGCAGTGGGCTCAGGTCAACCTCATGAGGTTTAACAAATCTAAATGCAATATCTTGCACCTGAGTCAAGGTAACTCTCAACTACCAATGCAAGCTGGGGGATGAAAGGATTGACTGCAGCCCTGCTGAAAAAGACCCAAGTGTAACGGTGGATGGGAAGCTGGACACGAGCCACCAGTGTGCCCTCACAGCCCAGAAAGCCAACCATATTCTGGGCTGCATCAACAGAAGCATGGCCAGCAGGGTGAGGGAGGTGATCCTGCCCCTCTACTCTGAACTGGTGAGGCCTCACCTGGAGTACTGCATCCAGACATGGAGTCCTCAGTACAGGACAGACATGGAGCTATTGGAGCATGTCCAAAGCAGGGCCACAATAATGACCTACAGAATGGAACACCCCCTCCTATGAGAACAGAGAGCTGGGGCTGTTCAGCCTGCAGAAGACTCTAAGGTGACTGGATAGCAGCCTTCAGAATCTGAAGGGGAGCTACAGGAAAGCAGGGGACAGATTGTTTAGCAAGATCTGTTGTGACAGAACAAGGGGAAATGGCTTCAAGCTCCAAGAGGGTAGATTTAGGTTGGATAAAAGGAAAAAGTCTTTTACAGTAAGGGTGACGAGGCACTGGAACAGGTTTCCCAGCGATGTGGTTGATGCCCCATCCCTGGAGACTTTCAGGGCGAGGCTGGCTCAGGCCTTGAAACCTGATTTAACTGTGTACGTCATGTTCATTGTGGGGAGTTGGACTAGGCGACCTTTAAAGGTCCCTTCCCACTCTAGGGATTCTATGATTTTCTGAAAATAGCTAAGAAATGAAACCATTCGTAACACCCATATGTACACATACACACAATCACACAGTCTCAGCAATCCACTGTCTACTGAAGAAGGCCAAGCATCATTCTTTAATTGCAGCCTGACAGAATAAGCCAGTTTCTCATTTTTTCCTACAGTTTAAAATCTCTGGTCTCCATCAAACCCTGCTCAATTTGGAATTCATTTCTGTAGGAAAACATTCAGGAGCTATTGTTGCCAGGCTCCTCCCAAAGAGTCCAAGGTGCCAAGCCCAGAAGATCTGGAAGTTAGCAAATGCTGTTGTATAATCAGGAAAAACAAGCTCCTGGGGTAGCAGGATACAAATCGTTTAGCCCATCGTGGGATAACACCAACACTGTGAGTGCCACCTGCAAAACATTTGCTGGTTTGTACTGAGAACATTTTGCAGGTGTTACCTGCTCTCTGCATGAGACAAGGCTTGGCAAGCCAGCCTGTGCGAGCTGACACCTCCAGATGGCTTTGCAGCAGCCAAAAAGGCAGAAGACAAAGCTCCACGCAGGAATAAAAAGGATCCAGCCTCTCTGAATGTAGAGAAAGGCAGTCCTAAGGACTTGGAGCTCCTGAATTCTAACAGGACACTGATGCTGCAAGTCAAAAACCAGCATGGCCAACCACAGCAAAGCCTTTGTCCTTTCTGTTGTACTCTCGTAACACCTTATTCATCACTCAGTTCTATTTTAGTGACCTCTACGTAGCCTAAGCAGGCAGTGGGAGGCTTACCCGGAGCTGCTCTAAGAGCTGGCAGATTCCAGGCTCCACATAAGCTGATTAACCAGACTTGGTGACATGTCCTGCCCCGCCATCATGTGTACAGAGACCAAAAAGCAGCCAGGGGATGTCCTTGGCATCTTACTAATTTCTCTCATCATTCTTTACAAAGGTTAAACAAGACCAAGACAGTAAAACCCACTGCCCTGTAGGCCAGGGAACTCTTGTGTTCTGCATCTTTGCCTTTTGGCTGCTCAATTGCTTTTGCCCAAAGAATTATGTGGTAGACACTATGTTCTCCTTGCTGACTGATGCAAGTACATACTGTAATCCTGTATGCCACTCTTTGCTTGTCTAACAAGGGGCAGCTTCTGCTCACTGGCTCTGCTAGAAAAGCAGGTGGCTGCAGTGCTTCAGCATCTATCACATTAGCAGGCCACAGCAGAATAAACAGAAGAAAAAAAGTTAACCAGATAGAGTTTATATATACACTGTAGCCCACAGCATACCATTGTTAACACTGTTCAAGCACAACTTTGTCATGGCCCAAAAAAGTGCTTTTAGTAGACGCTGTCCATGAGAATTCGAGATGTATTCCAAACAAAACCGCAGACACGTACAATATTAAAAATTCTTTCATCAAGAGTGTGAAACAGTCTCAGATAGAGATGACACGTTACAGACTGCAACTGTAAGAAAGCAGAAATCATTTCGCAGTCCAGCATGACTCCAGCTGTTTAGCAAACTAGCAATAAATAACACAAAGTAGCAATAGCTTCACAAAGATAAGGGAGCAGCTGAAGGTAGACATGCTGAAGAATGAGGAAAGTCATGCTTTGGATTCGGGAAGAAAGCAAGAATCGAGCTGCAAGCAGTGCAGGGGACATGTAAGGAGACAGCATGCTACGATGAATAACTGGGATTGACCAGATGGAGAGCATAGCAAGGACTGAACCAAGGACTTGGCCATCAGATGCCCCACTGCCCTGCCAGCTGTGCATCCCAGAGTGGGCATGGCACATCAGAACACCAACAGCTGCACCCCTGATAAAGGCCTTAGGTAAAGGCCTTAGGGACTACACATGAATATGGCTGAATGCAAAATGAAGTCTGCTAAGAAAAGATTAAAATAATCCATCAACTATTTACTCCTAGTAACAGGGCAAGTTTTCACAGGATAAGTACAATCAGACTACGGTTTTTGGAAGATTACTGACAACAGGGCACTTGCACTTTTCTCCAAGCAACATCTTGCTCTTACGAAAATATATTGTAATACCATGAGGACAGGAAATGAAAGCTAAGGACTCAGACCTGGCAGCTCCTTCCACCTATGAACACTTCTCCCTCTCAAGGGAAGCTCCCTCACTACTAAGGTAACTGCTGATGTAACAACAGATTTGTTGAACTGGGTCCAAATACACCAGGGTGGAAGTTCACACAAGTCATACAACAGCACGAGTTGGTCCCTTCCAACCCCGTACCACAGGCATGAACACCTCTCAGCAGCTCAGGCTGCCCAGGGCCCCATCCAAACTGGCCTTGAACACCTCCAGGGATATCTCCTGGCTATCTATTTTATAGAACAAGGATGGTTCAGCTGTATGTATATGAGTTGACAGAAGGTTAAGAGAGAAGGCAAAAATTTTCAGTAAAATCGCCAGCGGAGTTTGTCCTTTATTAAAACTGGAAGGATATTTATAAAGTTTCACTTCGAGCCCTGTCACATACTATATAACTCAGGAAGCGTCCAAAATACAGCAGCAAAACTGATATGAATTAAAATCATCTTTTGAACAATCTGATGCCTGGCAAAATAGAAAAGGACAGGATGAGCAATGATATCCTTGGAACTGAAACAAGGAGAACAGCATTTTAATCCATCTCTATAGAGCTTATCTTCCATTTAGAGTATTTAGGGAAGAAGCTGACACATCTGACTGTAAGGCACAGACAACTCAGCCACTGATGGAACCGCAGATTACAAAACAAAACAGTATTTTGCTTACCACTGTTTTGCATCATCAGGCAAGCCACACGTGTGACTTGTACAGCAGTCTGCTATACATGTATACTGGCAAGCATAGCCCTGCCCATCACTCTGTTCAAGGAAAGTTTGCATTTGCATTGAAATTCATTTTTCAAACATGAGAATATGCAAGAAACATAAGAGTATGAAGAACATTCGTGAATTTGACAGAATTTCTTTAAAAAGTATCCAGACAATCTCTTCTATTTCAGTGCACGTATGTTCAGCAGACACAGCGGCACTTAACCCTGATATGAGCAGAACAAGGGAACACAAGTGGTTTGTTTGCTCTTAGGCTGTTCCAAGTTAAACCCTATGCCAGAAACCTAAAGGGAATATGTCCATCAGGAATCAGAGCAGAGGATGAGAGCAAAGGACAATTTCCAGAAGCAGCAGGGAAAGCGTCAATATGTCCATGTGAGATTCTGCAGGTCTTTTATTTTAAATAAAAGACTTCCAAGAAGAAAAAATAAAATACAACATACAACCACTTTTCCAGCAAGAAAGAAAACAAAATTTCAGCATGGCAAGTTTTGCCCACATTTTACTGTGGGAAGAATGGAGTCAAACTGTTTCTTGCCACATTAGAATATTTATTTTCTGACAGCTGGAAGATGCTGTGGATTGAAGCAACTCACACTATCACTCTGTTCTTTCTTATCTTATCAGTGCATTACTAACAGCAGCCATTCCAGCTGCCATTATTTCAGCTGCTCTCAGCACCTCACCTGTCACAGCACACAATCCTTTCCCTCTGAGCACATCACACAGACTTATCCCATCTGATGTGTAAAATAATATTTCTTCTCATTCCAAGTATTAAAACAAAGCATTTCTATTTCAGGACTTTTTTTTTAATCAAATTTTTAAAAATAACCTCAATCTGTTTCCTACGCAATGGAATCTCATCCCACTTACAGCTGCGTCCTGAGCTTGCTTTCAGGTGATGCCATACACATTGCCACCCAAGGACCATGAGAAATAGGCACTGCATGAAAAGCAAGCACTGCTCCATGGCTGCACCCATCTACACCCTGAGCTCTACATCTGTCCCTTCCAGACCTTCGCTCTTAATTTACAATGAAAGCAGACAGCTGAAGTGTCAGAACTTTCTACCCTGAATGCAGGTAGTTCAGCTATCAGCCCTGGCTCCATGCAAATTACTTTCCCTAAAACATGGAGGAGGAGCAATTCCCCGAAACTGCAAACAGTATGAGCAGCAGACCACGTACCCAATGACCATCAACTGCCACACTAAACACCAGCAAGTAAATTTCAGAGAGGAGCTCAGGTAAGGATAGTCTGACTTGTGGGCTCACTGCAGTCCACAGAAGCAGCTGCCTAAAAAGACTTCTGAAAAATAAACTGATCTCAGTTGATTACAAATATTATGAGTGCTCAGTATTTCCTTGGAGGCTTTTGATGAAATTTCTTGAGTTTTCTGCACGCCATGAGAAAAGGAAAATTGTTGACACATCTTCAAAAAAATCCATTATTTTATTATTTTAGTTTTATTTTGCTATCTGTTATGCAGAGTTCAAAAAAAAGAACACAATTAAACATTTACTCTTCAAAACTAAGTTTCCATCTTTCTTTCCCACAGATCCAGTGGGGGAGAGGAAGAAGAAAGAGGGGGAAAAAAACCTCACATAAATAATGAAAGCGATGCTCAAAGCCTGCAAATTTCACACACAGCTTTTGAAGTTATTTTTTATATTTTGGGTGGTTTTTTTTTTTGTTTTTTTTTTTTTTTTTTTACCTGCTGTTTTTTCTTCTTTGGTAGCTTGACAAGCTTTTTTAAAAAGGTTTTAAGAATGCTGAGGAAAAGGCAATTCAAGAAGTTCGCACTGATCTTGTCCAAACAGAAAAAAAGGTTCTTTTTGTTGCATATGCAAACTGCAATCCTTTGAACAAAAGGTGTTCCAATAGCACGACGCCAGATCTCTTCTCAGCTGAGAGCTTACACAATGCATGCCCCATCCACAACAACACAAGTGTAACAGGGTGGGGGAGAGAATTAAACCACTCTCCTCCTGGGGCCAAGCTCATCATTTAGAAATAACCATTCTGCCATTTATTCGAGGAGCAAAACAGTTCTGTCCACATACAGCTCACGTCCTTGTGAGCCTGCAGCATTAGCCACCAACCACCAGAAAATAGTCTGAATGGGTGCTTCTCACAACCAAATACATTTATGAAGTAGATTGAATACAGAATCAGACACATTTGCCTTTCCTTGCTTCCAGTTCTTCAGCAGGAAATAGAAACAATTTACAAACCCAGGCTCCCCATGTACTAGCAGTCTGCCTCTGCGGTCTCTCAGTGTAAAGAACATGGAAATTAAAGGTTTGAAAACTGTATCTTTTCTAAGCTGGTTCCTTTAAGTCACTGATATCTTTGGACAAAATTCCCTTACAATATAGAAATGCTGTTCTGAGTTAATTCACGAGTACCATGTAGGACCAGGCTGTAGAAACACATTCCTCATGATGAAACAGAATCACTGGAAGGCATATGTTAATTTTAACAGCAGGAGAAGACTCAACTGACCACAGTAACTTCTGGAAAACTTCTCACACCAAGAAAACGCAGAAGAACAGGTAGGGAAGTAATTCAGCTATGTGGAATACCCCATCCCTAAGCCCTTGCAGACATGCTGCCAAGGCAGCCTTCACTTCAGCAGGAGCTTTCCCACTTCCTAACACAAAATGCTTGCATCTTCCTCACACAGTAGTAGCACAGGGTCATCTCTAAGGAAAAAACTGACAGCCAGCAAACTCACCTAAGAGCCTCCATGAAACAGCAGTGTCACGAGTGGTTTCTAAATCAGAACAGAGGTAACGCTGCAAGTGGTGGTGTGGCACATACCTACAACTTCCCAGATTACTGACATGAAGCTGCTATTCACACTGATGCCTCCCTGAAGCAATCAAGTCTCATGCTTTTTCAGACGCGTGGCATAAATCCCAAGTAGCACTTCCTTGTAGCAGTCGCAACTGCGAGCACAAAATCTTTTTTCAGCCTCTGATTTACACTACAGCATCACTGTAAAATGCCTTCTGCACTTCTGGGATATGTGAGAGGAAGTTTGCTTTTCTTTTATTTCTTTAAATGCCAGATCAAAGAGCACCAGGGACATGGTACACCCAGAGAAACAAACACAGGTCCACCCCTGCAGCCCAAGAGGTCCTAAGGCCTAAAAGAAGATACAAAACAGGTATCCTATCACCAGTTAGCGATGTTGATCACTAGCGAGTCCCACAAGTAATAAGCAGTAATTCAGCAGAAACCAACACAATGTCTGAGATAACCATTACTCATTCTTTTGCCTTTTTTATGTTGTCATCATCATGAAAGCTTTGAGCTCAGTTTATCCTTTAGATGTGTGAGCAGCCACTCTGGAAGGGACAAACAGCAAATTTTGTTTCAAATTGCAGCCTCCATCTCCCACCTTTCTTTCTTTCAACATGACTTTGAGTTTCAACTCATTCCTACAGCTGCACCTCTGTCCCTTGTGGCATATGCACTGGAGGACAAAAGATCAGCTCCTACCATAATGTTTCATCGTATTTACGCTTTTCAGATTTTCTTCACCTGAGCAAGTTCCATCCCAAAGAACACCAGGCACAAGCCCTGCAGCCACCCACCTTGGAGGCACACATCCTCCACAAGCACAGCCAACCAGTGCTACAGCACTCCTCTGCACTCCTAACCAATTGCAAAGGAAAAACAAAGTGCCCTTCGCTGGAAGGGCACACAAAACCATAGATGCTGATTTATCACAATTAACTGCTGACTACATTAGTTGAGCTCTACAACATGTCTACTTAAGCTGCCCGCCAAGCTGCCTGAGGGCCCTGGAACTGGACACCTACCTACCTGAAGTCAAGCAGAAAAGTAACACAGCCACACACACAACATTAGTAATTCACCAACAGCTTCCTGTGTCACGGAGACATTCATTCATCACTGTGTTTGAAAGACCCCGTTCATAAGCTGGAACTTGCAGGTAGTGATAAAAGTTTTCTGGGGTATAAAGAAAGAAAGAAGCTGCTTCATCTTGACAATATGTTCAGACACCCCCTGAGAATACTACAGGAGCCAAGGGGGGCTGAAAGGAAGAGGAAGAAGAGACAGAAGACAGCTACAACATGGGCTGTGCTTCTCCCTACAGTTTTCCCAGATACAAAACAGGCCAGCATGGATCCAAATTTAATCTTCCAGTAAAAAGGTATTCATGAATTTCCCATGGTCACAAAGCTTGAGTGACCAGCAGAGAATTTAAACTTGCCATATTTAAAGGTTTATCTGCCTCTGAGTGGAGTTTACAGCTCCATAAGCTGCTCCCCTATGCCAGACACAGAAACCAGTGGACCAGCTGTGAGCTACAGATCTGACAAGGCTCTCCAGCTTTTACAAAGGTGCTGATGGACCTCCACATTGGCAGAATCCTATACCTCTTTGGCAAAGGGTAAACATCCACCAGATTCTCTTCCCAGATAGCAAAGAGTAAGGAAACCAGTGATAATTTCATAACCTGACAACCCCAAGCAATTCTAGGGTTAAATCCCATCCAGATATCCTGGAAATCACGAGAGCTTTTACATTTATTAAACTGCCTTTCACATCCACAGTGGGCACTGGACCAACTTCTCCTTTTAATTACAGGTTCTACACTGCTTTAATCTGGAAAACTGAGCAGTCAGATCACAGGACTAGACATTGCAGCATGTAGATCCAGTTCCGTGCAATGGCAAGAACAGCATTCAAAATTCTACCAGCATCAAATGTAATGAATGAAATAAAGACACGATGCATTCAACCCTTACATTTCCACAGAAACCTCATGATGAATTCAGTGGGGATTAAAACAGCACGATCAATTCAAATTGTCTTTTAATTAAACACCTGAAGTCATAACAGTTAAAAACTGTGTCAGTATCCATCTCAGTGGTAGCAGAGACAGCCCAGGGTCCATGCACCCAACCACTAATGCCAGATACTGTTACTGAAATACACAACCAATATCTTGGGAAGCACAGGAGAAGTAGAAAAGCAGGAGTTAACACAGCAGACTGCTCCGAAGGCAGATATTTATTCCAGACTGCTTCTGCGTACATAAAACAGGCACGCTAGAGAAGGCTTTTATTTGGTTAACATGCTAAAGAGTGGATGCTTCTTTTATTCAAGATTTTGCAACGCTAATCCTGCAAGAACGGCTGGACTGGAGCTATTTATCATCTGGCACTCTATACTTTGTTTCCATAGAAGGAAATGAAAAAGGCCAGGAAGGTTCAGCCAATTTGTCTTTTAATACTCTTTATTGGCTCATTAATGATTTATTCTTCTTAACACTCTGCCCTAGATCCTAAATTCACAATAGCTCAGTGTAGATGAAAGATTTCAAATCCCCATCTCTCTTCCGGTTCCCGAGCCTCCATAAAAAATACCCACCACTGCTCAGCACACTGCCCACTGAATCACACATACATACATATCTTTGCAAGACTAAGTGGTGAATAAAGACAAAATGAGCAAAGAGCGTGACATAACTCAGTCCTAAAGAGCCACAAACAGCCAAGGACCCACTCAGCAATAAATGCTGCCCCTGTTTAGCACCAAGCCTACAACTTATTTACATCTTGTGCTGAACTACTGCAGTACTGCAGCACTCAACTGTTCTCAGTTATTGAATTTCTTTTCTTTTTTTTTTTTTGAAGGAACACGGATTTATTTCTTCAGTATATCATTAAAAGAGGAAAACAGTACTGCTCCACAATCAGAAATCAAAGATAAGCCTTAGAAATGCCGTCTAATGGTAATATTGTTCATTTAAATTTTTCTTCTGGGTTAATAAAAGCTACAGCCCTGATCGCAGTGGTATTTGCAAGTCCCACAGCAATTTAATAACAGTACATTCGTCAACACAGTGTCTTATATGCTATAATATGCACAAGAATATTCCATACAGATGCTTCAGGGATTTCAGACAATCTTTTCAGAGCCTTTCCTGAAGCTATAAAACAATCAGGTGAGTAGGATGGGAACCCGAGCCTCTTCCCAAGTACCAACAAGCATTCAGCTGCCAATTCATGTACCCATTCGCATCTCATTTCTGTTTACAGACAAAGAAGCAAATAATATTTACAATGTGGTTGGAAACCTCTGGAGCAACGATGCTCAGCATTTTTACTACACACTGCTACTTGCTAATACAGTTCAAAGTAGAGGTGACTGCATTTCAGCAATCCTGGATGAAAATAATAATATAAACACCCATCTTATTGCTACATTCTTTAAGTAGACCTACAAGAATCAAGCCACGAGATTAGCTGGGTGAACTAATAGCAGCATATCATTAAATAATCATATCGTATGGAACAGTGCTTACCATGGAGAGAGAAGTGGAGCAGTGGGTGTAAGCCTGTTTGAGCAATACCACCTGCTGACACACTTTTGTTGTATGGCAGGTTTTCTTTCACACAGCTGCAGAGCAACACCACACCGTTGATTCAGCAAATACAGGATTAGGAATCAGAAAGTAGAGAACTGGGATAAAGGCTGATTTATAACAGATGAATACATTAGCACATAACTAATTTACTCAAATTGGTTGATATGACAGCACTTTAAAACAGGGGGTATTAATGAAGTTAATCTGCAATTAAAATCACAGGTGCACATCAAGTTTTAAGTCTGGATAACGGGGCTGGAAGTCACCTGCCTGCTGGTTACCCCCTCCAGCATGCTCAGTGGCCAGCATGGAGACAACACCACAACTACAGTGAGAAACAGGATATCCCCAGAACCCCAGTGCTAACAAGTATGTCTGTTAGAAACCCAGGAGAGCAGTCAGGGCCTTCGCTGAAAAAACAACCTGGATTATCCTCCCTGCAGCGGCCTGCTAATCAGGATGTGGGCAGTGGCAGCCTGCATTGCCCTGCCAGTGCCATGGGAGATTCAAGGAAGACTTTGGTCACTACGACTGTCAATCCAAGTGCTCCCAGAAAACTGTTTGAAATTAGATTTGTTAGGAGGAAGCGCAGACCTGTGCCTAATGGTAACCTCCGCTTTGTGATGATGCTGAATATTTTGCTATTAGCTCTGTATTCTGCAACAGACACAAGGCTGCTAAAAAGACTTGAGTTAACAACAGGCAAACTTAATCAAAGGCCTTTATCATCAGTACCTATAATTACCCCATTTGAAACTTAGCTTTTTACAGATAAAGAATTCAGAGGGATGAAAGGATTCATTCCAGCAGTAGGTTCTTTTTGCAAACAACTACAATGAACAGCCTTGGATTTGGAGAAGTTCCCATATGGATGGGCGTACAGTCCATAGATATACAGATGTTAGGCTTATTAAGATTATCAGGGTGGAAAGATAACCAAAATAAATGGAAACGCTCACCAGCATCACAGGCTTGCGGTAAACTCCACCAGGAACAATCTCCAGAGAGAGATCCTTCCTCAGTGGCAGTCAGCCCTTAAATGGGATCTAGGAGAGGCGCAGCCAGGCTCCACCCCTTCTGGTAGCACAGGTGAATTGCCTTCAGCTGTGCTCCATGGCTGACTCATTGCTTGCCTCAGGTGGTCAACCAGAGGTTCAGACCGTGATCAACAGTTCCCATACAATGGGAAAGGACGACATCAAATCCATAGCATTTTATACATCTCATTTACAACCACCAACAACCTTTACATCTCCAACACATGCAGAATCTTCTGTGTACATGCATTTACTTCAAAGTACACAAGACAAAAATGTGGCTCTACCATTCATCTCAAGTGAAGAGAATCTGTATAAGCAATACAACATTCATCTCTAGCCACACATCTGTGTATCCCTAATTAAAACACTACTTTATCAATACTGCTAAAAACACATTCTCTATAATGATGGAGAAGCTGTGACTTTATGCTACTAAGGATGAGAAGAGTCCCAGGTCACATTTTTCTTTCCATTCTCAGCTGTACAAACAGGGAGTTTCAAGGCTGAGCATGGCAAAGTAAAATGAAACCTCCTAGCATCCATAAATATTCCAAGTACTACATTCTATTACTTTTCAAAGAGTAGCAGATAATCATTTCTTTAAGATCACGGATTTTTAATAATCTTTAAGATTATTAAAAGCAGATTTTCCCAAAACTGATTAACTGTGTTCTGCTTGCATCTTATACTACTCCATCAGGCAACTGTTTCTTCTTTGAAAAAACTATATGTACACACACACACAGCTCTCCTTTTCACAATATATATATTTAACAAGGCCTTGACATAGAATCACAGAACCATTAAGGCTGGAAAATGCCTCTAAGATATCTAGTCCAACCACCAATTTATGCCCACCATGCCCATAGCCATGACCCTCAGTACCACAACTCCCCTTCTCTCGAACACCTCCAGGAAAGGTGACTCCTCCACCTCCCAGGGCAGCCTGTGCCAGTGCATTCCACTCTTTCTGATAAGAACTTTTTCCCAGCTCCCAACCTGGACCTTTCCCAGGTTCAACTTAAGGCCATTACCTCTTGTCCTACATGCTCTCCTTGCTTCCTGTACCTTAATTCCCCCAACATCTTCATAACTAATAGGGATGCCAAGATTCATTATATGTTGTTGAGGCCATATGACACTTCTGAAAGCCCTTTTGTAATTTTTTTGCTTTTTATATGACAGGATTTTGCCATTTTTTCCAGTATTGAAAGGATTTTCAAGAGCATCTACTACTTCAACTTTTACTAAGTTACCAAGGGCATGAAAGTTCAGCTCTTCCCTGTGAGTTGCTTCTTCAGGCCCTTCTACTGAGCAGTTTAGCCCCTGGAAAGCAAAGCCAGCAGCAGATCCCAGTTGCAGGAAAGCTTTAACTTGCTCTGAAGTGGTTTGAGAGCCACAGCTGCACTCCTGCCTGCTCCCAGTTATACACACAGAAGTCCCAAAGGCCCCACTTGAACAAAAAACTCTGTGCCCTATGCTATTTTAAGCAAGTGCAGAGTACAATTGAGTTCAAAGAACCTACTCATGTGCTGAGCTGGACATATCCTTAAATATTTCCCTGAACCAGTGGCAGCTCCTACCTTACCTCACCCAGCCCTTGGCTCCCCATCAGGAGGTGCTCAGAGCAACATAGGGACAATGAGGTCCAAACAACTTCAAAAAATTAAAGAGAAACCTATCCTGGCTTTGTTTGGATCCATTATCCACCTTCCTTATATTATTCTGAGGAGCTGAGAAGTCACCCAAGATAAAAAGCTGATAATAATCTGATACCTCCATGTGACCACCCCTCTGCAATTTGCATTGGCTTTGAGTTTCCAGATGAAGACATCTGACGAAATAGTGATGGGATTAATTTTAGCCTTCTCCTGAAGACAACTTGCTGCTTCCAGAATAAGGCTGTAATACTTGACAGAGCAGAATATTCCCTTGCCAACATCATCTGTTTCATGTTTCACAGGGCTGAAATAAAGTGCACAAAAAGGGTTCCAAGCCAAGAAGTGCTGTGAACTTAGGGAGCAGAGAAATAATTAAAAATAGCATCATTCTTCCCACTCTGCAAAGCAGGATATGCAGTCTGCACCTGCAGGGCAGCACACAGCTGAACACAACAGCATCTCTTAAATGAGACATTCACTGAAGCTTGTCAAAAGATGCTACACACAGTTTTGGTGTGTTGATAGAACACATTTCTCAAGGTTTCGCTTCCAAGTACCTGCAGTCACAGACTAACTGCAGGAAGGTGCCTTCACGAGGGACAGAGGCATTTGTGCAGCCATAGCCTTGCACACTTCCACCCAAAGCACTGCACGCTGCCCTTGCAGAGCAGCACAGCAGGCAATTAATTTTTAGCATCTACTCCACAGGAGAGTTAACACAGCTTCAGGACTGTATTATCTTGATTCTTCACAGAGATGTCTGACAAGAACAGCATCAGAGAAAGCAGACAAGCCTTTCTGCTTCTGCAGCACATAAAGGAGCCCAGTTCCACCCCCTCATACACGGCAACCCCTGACCAGGCTTCACTTTGAGTTGCAGTCATGCAGCTTTGAAAAATGAGCTCATGCTTCAATAACTTAGTGTCCTTGTCAGCCAAGATACTATCAGGTGTGCTTGTAAAGAGATTTTTTTGGACTATCGTGAATGCCAAAAATATTCTTCAAAGTTAGCATGGTCATACTACTCTAACAACTTAATGAAAAACAGAGGGAAAGGAGTGACAAATACTGAGAGGCGAGGTTGCTGAGAACAGGTGTGATGGGGAAGAGGAGACCTTTGAGAGCATCCAAATTGCTCTAGCAAGGAGGAGACTGAAAACTGAATTCTGGAACTGCCATGAAGCTGAGACAAATGGGTTTGGTGCATCCAAAGCCCACACTCAAGGGAACAAGCACAAGCTGTGGGAGCAGAAGTGAAGCTGCTCATGCTTCACCGATACAGCAACCCAACTCTCTCCTGCCTGCTAGAAGCCAACCCAACAGGGAAACTCTTGCAACTTTTGCTCTTCGCCCCAGAAATAGCAATCAATTTATTTGTCTAATTCACACTCAGAAAATGGCAGTCTCTATTTCCACGTGCACACTGCCTTGGGGATTCCGTGTCCGAACAGTGTAGTTTTATATATTTTGAGGGGATTTCAAAATGTTGGATTGCCCAGTAAAAGGTATTAACTTGCAGAATGCGTGGAAAGCCAAGACATATTTGCTGTGCATATCACAAAACATATTTACAAGCAAATAAATTCAAGGCTGAACATTTATCTGTCCAGAAAATCCCAGGAAAAATATACTAAGTGTTGCCTGAAAAAAATATCATGTTCTAATACTTGGATATTAATAAATGACAGTGATATATTTTGTGTGAACTGCATCATAAATGAATTAAAGTGGAAGTTAATGCACACTGTAGCAATATTATAGCAGCGGGGGGGGGAAAGGAAGGGGGTGGAAGTAGATCAGTTCTGAGGTCCTTTCCAATTCATCAAGCCATTTCTTGATTGTTATGTGGACTTTCTCTTGCCATGGGTAAGAGTTTGGCTATCAGGACATGACTGCTGGCTTATAAGCAGACTTTGGAGTTGTTAACTTCTGTGCTCCAATGAGACTTTCCAACAAAGGCTGCACTTCAGCACTTGAAAGAATGAAGCAGAATGAAGTCTGGGGCAAAAAGATAAAGGATTAAAAAAATATCCCAGCTAAACCTAGCAGATGGAAGCGCTGTCTGACCAACATCAATGCAAACAGAGGGAAAGGGAGCGGATGGATTCCGCAGATAAAATCAAGAGAGAAAGATGTCAGTGGGCTGAAGGCCCTGTCACAACCACATGTCTTGGAAAGCTGCAGAAAATGAATAATGAGGAACAAAGAAAACACGAGTTGGCCTCGTCGGCAGAAATGAATGAGACGGCTGAGAGCATGGAAGCCACCATGGTAAGGAGGTGAAAAAACGATCACAACTAAAGAGGACAGAAATCAGTGATTCAAGAACATGCTAGTGGGTAGCACTGCCCAAATATCAAATTTGTGCTGGCAAGGACCCTGAGAACAGGGGTGTCCCTGGGAGCCCTGCTCACAAGCTGAGCGGCTGATGCAGCCTGATGGCAGCTCTGAGCAGCCTCACAGGTGCCGTGATGGCATTCACACCTCTCTGGATGCCAAAACAGTGACATTCAGCGTCACCTCTGCTCCAGCCATCCAGGAACCCCTCTCTGGGAGTGTTGAGGGACAGCCACAACGGGGCTCGATGAGTACCGCTGCAGTCCCAGCCCTGCTCCCAGCAGCTCTCCCCTTCCCACGGAGCCAGTGAAGTGCACACTGTAAGGGACAGCCATGACATTTTAGGCCAGACCAAATGAAAGACCTTGCCTGTAACCCTAGACTTTTAGAGTCAACGGCACTCATCCGCAGAAGCGCCAGGATTTTAACCACGACATTCAGCCACGTCAGCACCCAGCTCCTGCAGCCCCAAAAATCCAAACGCTCCTGACTAAAAGCAGCACATACCTGCATCAAAGCCACTACATCCTACAGTGGTCCAACCGCTGCATGAAAGCATTTCCACCAGGGGAGGTTCGGGTTGGATATTAGGAAAAAAATATTCTCAGAAAGAGTGGTGAGGCAACTGGCACAGGGTGCCCAGGGAGGGGGGATCACCTGGAGGTGCTCCAGAACCACGGGGATGTGGCACTGAGGGACATGGCTATGGGAACAGTGGGATGGGCTGGGGTTGGACTGGATGATCTTAGAGGTCTTTTCCAACCTGAATGACTCTGTGACTCTGCATATGCTGCAGCAGATCAAGAAACACTGGACAGAAATGTTTGTCTTCACTTTTCCGTAGGACAATTTGTCTGGAGAGTCTTGAGAAGAAAAAGAAGAGCAGGATTTACTGGAGGGCTCTAAGAATTTAAGTTGCAATATATTAAGAGATGAATACAGGCATGTTGATAGCAATTGTATGGCCTGTTTCAGTGCATTAACAGAATACAAATTAATGTAGCTAATAAAACACCAAGCTAATATTCCTTCTCAATTTTAAGCCTAGTATTCAGCAAAATATAAGTTACAGAGGTTAAAGAATGTATTTAAAAAAAAGAAGGGGAAAATATGCTGCAGCTCTGGTACAAAAGAACTGCCAAGCTATTATTTCTCTAACCAATTAATCACATCAGGAGAGCACTACATGAGCTTTTAAAAGTTTTCAGCACTGGAGTCTGAATATCAGATTCAATTAACTCTCCTGAGTTTCTGGTAGTAGAGTAGGAGGCATGATTTTGCACAGCGTGGTATAATTCTGTCCTATTATTATTATTATATATATATATATATATTTTTTTTTTTTTTTAAAGAGCAGACAAGTAAACTATCCAATTTCATGTCATTTGCTTCCTACTATTCCTTACGAATTATTTCATCTCTCCTAAAAACTGAAAGGTTCAACTTGTTTTTCCTTAATATTACGCCCAATGATACAACAATTCTGGAAAAAACATATATGTGTTTTCAAAGAGATAAAACTAAGTCATACAAAGCAGGAAATTCAATTAGAAAAAAATATGTGCTCTGTCTTTTTAAATTATTTGCAGGAAAACATGGGCAGAATTCCACTACAGATAAATATCAGAGAAGTGCAATAGTAATAGGATACATAGACACACACACAAGAAACATCTCAGTAACAGAATTAGACTAACTCAGTTACACAGTAAGAATTTATTGCAAATGTCCAATTCTCTCCAACTTCTACTTACTGGGTTGTTTGAAGGCCTCCTGCCATAAGCAGTGCACAAGCCAAGAATTCATCACGAAAACTCAATGAATAACTTCAAATACGAATTTTTTATCCCTACAAACACTTTGTTTTCTCAATGTGAGTGAAGAAAACCTACCTTATGAAAAAGGCAACTATCTGTTCAGTTTTTATATGAAGATAAATCTTACACTTCACTTCATTGGGTTTATGAACACGTGGTTGTGGATGTTAGATCCCTCATAACATCACTCTGAAACCATTTCTATCTATGGAGACCTGCAGATGAGTGAAAATAAAATGTGTGTGTGTTTATTATAGGGTAATTAAATTAAGCCTAAAAAAAATATCATCTGCTGTCAAGCGTTCTATAATTAACATGTTTACGGATACGGTGTCATCAAAATTAACTATGCTCTAATATCAATACATGGGAATTTGGATCTTTTTATTAACTAAGTTATCGAACGTATTTGCCAAGCTCTTAACAAAAGGTCATTTCATTAGCAGTGAGCTCTGGCTGCAGAGCACTTGAGACTGTGCTCAACAGCCCCAGCTCCTTGCCAACAACCAGCTCCGTGCTGGGGAGGTGGGAAAAAAACTGCTTGCATAAATAGCTTTACAGTAGGAAAACTTCTCCACGTTCAGGACAAAGATAGGACCACTGTAGCACTGCACACAGCAGAATGGAGCACACACAGTGAGGTAAGGTGCTGAATTGTGCCAGTTCATTGAATATTACGTACCATGAGAAGCCCTTCACAGCGTCAATAACTCCACATGCAAGTTGAGAAGTTATGTGACACAATGGTATTTTCTGTTAGATTGACAAAAAGACAGCTTTGGAGCAGGTCTCTGGGTGATACTCTTAAATAGCTGTTTAACCTTACACAAAAACTGAGACGCTCAGGAGATGCAGCAATGGAAACCACGCTGGTTTGAATATCCCAAGGAAAAATAACAGTAATGATGATAATACTTATACTGAAGAGAAAGATGTATTGAACACATTCAAATATAAAAAACTTCTATCCAAGCACGGTGTTTCCATTCAAACTTAGTCCAATACCTCCTGCTCTGCAGAGGCAGATCAGTAAATCTTAAGGGAAGCACAAACTGACAAACACAGCAACTTGCTCCACGTGGGATCAGATCCCAGGCATCTTACACAAAAACAGACAGTACAGACTTTAAAATGAGAACCACATTTGGCCAACACACAGAAGTCATGTGGAAGATGAAGGGAAAGAAGCAAGACAGAAAATTCATCTATTCTAAGCACGTTCGAAAGGTA
Organism: Tragopan temminckii; assembly: GCA_028571105.1. Classification (NCBI taxonomy): domain Eukaryota; kingdom Metazoa; phylum Chordata; class Aves; order Galliformes; family Phasianidae; genus Tragopan; species Tragopan temminckii. The sequence continues at coordinate 4,048,955 of JAOWBP010004006.1, forward strand.
AACAGGCAAAATACAAATAAAAATCCACATTAAATACCATCGTACAATCACTAGGGAAAAGCTCTCTTGAATTCTTTTCCTGCTTTCCCAGTCAAAGCTGATAGAAGAGCAAGACTCAGCTTTCTCTTGATATTTTTCTGCAGTCTTACTGCAGTCTCTGGACTTCCTAATAAAAATAAATTTTAATATCATTTTCAGTGACAAATAAGTGATTTCAAGTGCATTTCCCAGAGTAGTCCGTACTTTCTCTGGTTTTCTATTTTTAAATGTGTGATAGCTGGCAACTCCTTGAGGCTGCGGTATACATTATACTGCAAAATTACCATGTCAACAAATAACTTATCTTCATTTGTAAACAGTGCTTTTTTGTGAGCCGGCAGACGTCGGCTACATTTTGCTTTTACTCATCGAGATGTTCATCTGGAAAAGTATCAGTAAGATACAGCCCCTCTGTGCAGCAAGCAAAGACTTGGTGGGAAATGACCACAAATCACTCAGCAAAAAAAGAAGTTCAGAGAGCACTTGAGCAAGTAAGGGATCTCAATCTCCCAAGAGTGGCTGCCCGATAAATTCTTTATAAAGGGGACAAGTAATTTAAAACCTATTGGTAACTAGGTGCCAAACTCTTAGAAGATGAGCCCTGAAACACGTACAATGTGTGTAGATACATGCTGTTATACTTGCACATGTACTGAAGCTACAAATGGATAACAGTGATAGGATGAGAGGGAATGGCCTCAAGTTGTGCCAGAAGAGGTTTGGGCTGAGTATTGGGAACAATTTCATCTAAGAGACAGTTGCGAGGCACTGGCACAGCTGCCCATGGAGGTGGAGTCGCCATCCCTGAAGGTGTTCAAGAACCGTGGAGATGTGGCACTGAGGAACATGGCTTAGTGGGCAATAATTAGTGGTAGGTGAAGGTTGCACTAGATGATCTTAGATCATCTTCCAGCCTTGATAGTCTGATGATTCTTACTGAGATAAGTCAAGCCACTTCTCCATGCGCCACTGTTTGAAGCAGTTCTGTTTTATTCATACTCAACTTTAACCCTTGGCACCCAAGGAAAGCTGCAAAAAGGCCCTCAATCTTCCCAAGAAAAAGGAAGGCACTCTAGCATTCATACGATGGAAATGAGACAAAAGGTGTCTATTAATTCTTCATGCTAGAAAAGATTTAATCTGGCTTTACTGATTTGCATCACCGGCAGCAAGGCAGAAGCGTGCAAGGAATTTACTCACAGAACAGACAAGGGAAAGAAAACCTTTTACAAAAGCATTATGAACTGCCACGAAAACGTGCTGGGAACCCCCTGGGAAAAAGGGTGGGCAAGCAAGGGGCAGGACAACACACATTGAGGTTCTCATCTCATAGCACAAATCAAGAGGACAGGAGGTGGATGCCTGCTATAAATGGCAGGAAAGGGGGTGACAAGGCTGTATAGATGAAGGAAAAGGTATGGTTACGGCTAGCAGTGTCAGAAGGAACACAAGTAACTGAAATGGTATGACCTTTTTATTTTTAAGCACAAGCATTGCAATGTAAGATTAATTAAGAGGATCCATTTTCATCACACTCAGGATCTCTTTACATAGCTGCATTATTTTGGCTATGTGCAACATGCGTATCCAGCACACGGAAAAGAGATCAACTACATATGAAAATGAACCACAGAAGGCTGTAAAGAGTAAATGCAAACCAAGTAGGTAAGATACATAGCTTTGACAAGACTGAAATGTCCTCCATGGCAAAATCACAAGGGTGGCCATGGAGACCAGCCTAGAAAAGAAGCCAGACTTGCACTAAAAAATAAAATCTTAATTCCTTTGTGGACTCAGCAGCAGGTTTGCGAGTGTAGTACTAAAATAACGCAAAAGAAAAGAATTCAAAGAGACGCACAAGCTCAAGAAAAACACCATTTAATACAGAAACTCTGCTAATGCTGGAAACCATAAAACAGGAGCTAAAGAAGTTTGTTCGTGTCACAGGAATACAGCTATTGCAAACAGCACAATGTAATATCCTTCTGGTAATATCCTTTTCTGAAGGCTAGGTCTTACAACAAACAGTCCAATCCAATATCCTTCTATTGAAGCGCCAAATAAAGCGCGTACCAAAGAGGACAAGCCATTTCGTGTGCTGAACAATAAGTACCCTCAATTTGCATTTAAAATTCTCAGATCTAACTATGATGAGAAGTCCTGACGCAATTGAAATTCATGTATTTTGATACTATTTTCTAAATGAACAGAAAAAAGGGTGTGTGAAGGAAGGAAGCCACCTTCAACAAACAATTACTGAGCAGACTTGAAAACAAGGATGATGAGAGCCAGCCAATGGGAGTACCATGCAGGATTCATTCGCACAGCAGTCCAACAATACCTTGGAAGGGGAAAAAATACATTAGGTATCTCAAGAAAAATGGTAAATCATCTTACAGGTAATAAACATGGACAGTAAACAAAACTGCTCAACACTATAGTGGACTTCCCTACATCACAGTCAGCCCTTCACCCCCAGCACAGCTTTTTGACATGTAAAGATAACAGAGAAGCAACAGAATCTAATTAATTGGGAATTCTACAACTATAAATACTTTTGATCCAAATGCATTCAAAGAACTTGAAGGGAAACCCCAAATCCTGCTTCAGCATTAGGACTCCGACACTGGCAACAAAGAGCTTCAGCAAGCAAGCAGTTTCTTTGTTAAAAGCCACGTGCTCACTCAGTTATATTTTTGACTCGTCACAACCTCTTTCTTTTTAAAAAACAAGATTTCTCAAAATTGCCAATAGCCGTTTCAAATCCTTCTTTGCTGAATAAGCCTCCCAGTTTCTATATTCAGAGCACAACTGATGCAGAAGTCTCTTAACACCCACTAAACTTGAATAATTTATACTCTCGCCGTCTTGTATGGCAAGATACAAAGTGACTTAATCATGAGGTATTCATAGCATTCTCTTCCACGGAAGTATGAAACTCAGTGAAAAATATCATTTGGATACAAGTCCTCAGGCAGTGCGTTCCACGTACGGCACTGATTTGAGTTCTCATGAAATATTCAGAGCCACAGACAAATGTAACGCTTTTGGTTTCATACGACTTTTTACCTGGGCAGCTGGACAATTAATCCGCTTATGAAGTGTGCTTAATAATGAAGCTGAGAAAACAGGACAGGTTGGTTAATATTAAATGCGCGTCTGCGTGGTGTCCAGGGTGTACCGGGAGCGTTTTTAACCACGATTCGAAGTTGGTTGATGGTTTATTGCCTTTTATTGGTTCGGTGTTCAGCAAAACATAAAGGTACACCTACGTCACGGCCACACTTCACTGCCACTTTCTGTACAGACGTCACGATGGCAGCACTCGTTTTTATTTAAGCTTTTTCTGCCTCAGCTTTACCCTGCTTACGTTTTTGACAAAATAAAGAAAGCAAATCTGCCCTTGAGGCCCCAAGACACACGCCGTAACGCAGACACAGGAGTAATCCCGTCTCTGGGCGCTCTGCTCAATTTTGGGTTTGAACAGACTTTTCCAAGAGACAAGTAGATGCTGGTACTCAAAACACCGCTGATTTGCTGTGGAGGTGGGATGACAAGTTGTCTTTGAAAAAAAACTCCCCGCAGAGATGTTTTGCTCCTGTTAAAGGTTTATGAAAATGAAAGGAGATTAAAAACATATATGTGATTGCTGGTTACATAAGTAGCTTTTGGAAGCCTGCTGAGTTTAATGATATCTCAGTGGAACAAAATGAAGCAATATACTAATCATAGTTAACAAAAAAATTATGTCGAAATATTTTCTCGTGAGTTGCTTTTTTTCCCCCTCTCCAAGTTGAGAGGTTTCGCATGCTTTATAAACACTTAACCAGCCTATTTTAAAAGGATATTGATACCAAAGCATCATTCAGACCTCATCTCCAAATAAAACACAGCGAAAGCTTAACAACCACAGCCCAACAAACAGATCTGAGATAGTGCAGTTCAGTGGAGAAGACACTGGAGGGAGAGCCAGAGGACATGGAACATCCAACCTTATGACCTGTGTCAGGGCAGAGGCTCACCCTGCTCCATCCCGCAGCAGCAGCAAGTGCCAGGGCAGCGATAGAGGACTGAGGGTGCATGAACCCATCCTCTCGCAGCACCCAGCAATCGGCAGCTCATCATCTCCCTTGGCAGCTGTGTATCTTCACATTTAAGCTGCAGCCCACCAAGTGCTGTGATCAGCTACAGCTCACTTGGCCTTCTGTCTTCTTCCCTCCCCCTACTCTTCCTTTCATCTGTTTGAACTTACCTTTAAGGCAAGGACTGTCTCTTACACTGTTGCATTCATTTAATACCTAGTTCAGTGCAGCCTTGATCTCAGCTAAGGACTCTAAAAGCTGTGGTCACTGGTAGTATTAAGTGCAAAGAGAATAAGGGATGCACGCACAGCCAGAAGGCAGTACTTTCCTGGCAACTGGCAAATACCCAGGGTTTGCCACCAACATCCCTGTTGGTCTGCCCAAACAGGAAATGTAAGCTTCCCCCCCAACCCCTCAAAAAAAAAAAAAAACCACCACAAAACCCGCGTGCAAAGTTATTTATATTTCAGTTCTCAGCTAACATCTCAGCTTTGTGGTTTCCCAACACATGTTTTCATATTTCCCTTTTGCTGTGACATCTGGCAGCACACCCTCAGTATTCCCTTGGAGGAGATGCGACTGTCGGCATTCAGTTCAGTATGTGGATTACAATCATGTGCTGATTAGGTCTCCACTCTGGGCTGTCTCATCAGTTACCCTGAAACTATTCCCACAAAAGGAAGTCAGAGCAACAGAATTTGGCTTCCAACACATACGTACTTGCCACGAGTAAAATCATTCACTTGACAATATCTCATTGAAAGTAAAGTCATCTAGGCTTTCATAAGTGAAAAAGCTTTCAAGAAATCATCGCTAATTGGCTGAATTCAGTTATGCTACCCACTGTTGTGGAATAAAGCGAATCTCAGACTTACTCTTAGCACCTGCTGTATTGTAAAACACCATCCCCAACAAAAAGCTGCTCTGCTCAGCCAAAAGGCCTTTCTCCTTCCACGAAGCTGAGGCCAGTAGCAGCAAGCTGTTATCCTACTCTGAGTTAATGTCACACTACTCCAGGAATGCTATAGCTTCTACACCAAAATGCTACCCATCTCCTGCAACATGGCACCTCCAGGTGTGGAGAACAAGGTGCTCCAAAGGGACAGGACAAGCTCAGCTTCTATGGAGGGTAAAAGGAGCGTAGTGTTAATGCTGGAGACCCTCCAGAATTATTAACCAGCACTTCTGTGAGATCCAGTTACAGATCTGCCAGCAATGGGTTTAATATGTAGGAATGGATGTAGTAGCATATGGAATAATTGTAGCTATCACATCAATAGAAATTCCCCCCCCAAATATTTCTACTGCACAATTTTTACACCTTAGAATGCAGCAAAGATGGCAAAGGACATTCTTACAGTTCTTTTTTACCAATTTTCCCTGCATGATTTTTCACAGCTCAGTGGAAAACTACAGTTACACAAACGTGACCTTGAAGGCGCCGCGCTGAAAAGAAGCCGTGTTACTTATTCAGTTTTACTGGGACATGTTTATTTGAAAATATGAATTTCTCATCTATACGCCCTAATGAGGTTAGCAATTAGCTGTGAAAAGATTATATTTAACTTGGGGGTAATTGTCCTCCATACAATGCTTTTTGGGGACCGTCTAAACCCCAAGCAGTTTCACTACCATTTCTGAAAGGTCTCCTTGCATGCATATTTCTGAGATAACAGATGACAGAACTCATACAAGCAAAATAATTGAGGTGAACCACGCAAAAAGAAAACACGTTCCGCTCCCTGCCCAAAAGCAGCTGAGATGGTGTGAGAAGATCCCAGCCACTGGCAATGTGTTCTGTTCAACTCAGCAGGACATGCCTTGAAGTCTCAAGAACTCAGACCAACAACAAAAGAATTCACATACTGATTCCTGTTACTATTAAAATGAATTGTTAACTATGCATTTTAAGAAAGTTTAGTGTGGCGTGAGATGCAAGCATATTTTTCCAAATAAACAAAAGATTTTGATTTATGGTAGTCAACGAACTCCCCAGACACTGCAACTGCTAGGTATAAATGCAAAGTAAGCCTCCTAACCAGCATGTAAATCTGCCCGTGAAAGACCTACCTGGAGAACCAACACCACAAGCAGCACGTGCTCTAATTTAAGTTTTTTAGTTTCTAAGAGGCAGCCAGCACACAGATCAAGTTCTCCTTGTCCTTACCACTGCTCTCCAGGATAGAAAACTAAATGAATCCCTCCTGCCTCCATCTGATTACAAGACAGCCCAGGGAAGCCATGGATGCTCCATCTCCGGAGATGTTCAAGGCCAGGTTGGATGGGATTCTGGTCAGTCTGATCTAGTGGCTGGCAACCCTGCCCATGGCCAGCGTTGGAACTAGGTGATCTTTAAGGTACCCACCAAACTAAGCCATTCTATGACAGCCAGCATACATCAGGAAAATAACAGCTTCCTCCAGGAACACAGCATCCAGCCCTGAGGGTCCTGCCAGGGGATCTCAGGCACCTCCCACAAAACAAAGCTGTGACCCTCCCAGCTCACTTACCTGAATGAACACAGTCCCAAGCAGACACGCACCTTCCAACAAAGAAAAAAGTGCCCACTGCCCACCACAGCCCACGTGACAGTTCTCAGCAGGATCACACACCAAAGCCCTCCCCTCAATTTATAAGCCTCTATACAGGTACAACCTGTGAGTCTCAGATACCACCTCACCAGCCACAGTCTTCGTAGGTTACAAGAGAGAGAGAATGGAGAAATCAAGCAAATCCAGTTCTGGCACTCTTGGTGCTTCCGTATCAGCACATCTCCTCTGCTGGAGATCCCTCCAAGAGCTGCTGGTTTCAGCAGACACACGTTGCAGTGCAGCTCACCTCCCACTGAGCACCAGCCATACCGATCTCTTCCAGACGAGGGATCAGAAACGATCTGATCCCTTCCAGACAAGGGAATTAGATGAGGAAAGGAACAGAAAACAAAACAAAGTCAGAACGAGATCCAAATGCTGCCGAAATCAATAGGAGCTGCTGTATTAACTTCAGTGGGTTTTTGATGTAGCAAAGAAGTCAAATAGAGCGAATGCCAAGCAAATTGATTTGTTAGATGCTCAGATAGCATGGTGAATGATGCCTTGGGCAGAAACTGGAGATTAGTGATCTTCACTCATTATGGCTTTCATATATTATACATCACACACACACGCAGATTTTCTAAATAGTATTGAAAAGAGAAAACACCAGAATAAAGGCATTCCGTATCACCTCATTAAGCACGTCAGAAAACACTCAGGAGAAAATATCACCCTTCATCTCCATTTTTGCCTCCAATATTAGATGTTCCCATTAATTTTTTTAACTAGCAACAGACTGGCAAAAACATAGAACAATTGTGACTCTTACATTGAAAACATTCACTAGCAGCAATTACTTCTTGTCAAACTGCAAAAAGTATCATGAAATTGAGTCTAATTTCGAACGCACACAGAAGCAAAATAAATCTGACTTTTTCGATTTCTAATTCACTTATCTTAGCAAGCACGTATTCTTATTGGGTATTAAAAAAAAATACTTTATTCAGCCAGTAAAGAAAAACAGGACTATAATAATAGAGCCATTAAAACTACTTCCACAATTCTGAAAAGGTATTTTTCAAGTACAGCACGGTAATAATAGAAGAAAAATAAACCAGTCATTACAGATCTTAGTCAAAAGATCCAGTGGCAGTGACTGTACTTCATTATTGTCAATAATACTTCAGCTTCATGGTTTGTCTTACGTGTTTTACGGATCTTGCCAAGCTCATGCTAACTCTCCCATAAATTTCCCTTGCTCAGGATAAACAGAACAGGAAACATTCAAAGCTGACACCTTTAACTTCCACGGAAAGGATACAAAGGCACTGATTTTGCTGCATTCGTTGCATTCTTCTCAGGGTTGGGCTGCTGATGGCCGAGTACAGATATGTACTTGGCTTCCTGACGATGCACAGAAGAGGAAGAGCACTGCTGTTTAGATGATGCTGCCAGTAGAGCTAAAAAAACTGTCCCACCACATCACGGCCTTCTCCTTTGGAAAGCACGTTTAGGAGGACAGATGGTGCTGCTACCACGTTGGCTACTACAGATGCTAATCCTGCTGCCTCTGCTGACATGAAGCAGATCCCAGACTGCCTAAAACATCTTCCAGAGCAACTCCTCTCCACCTCAAAGCCCATTTGCGAAGGATGCCCCTTGCCCCATTAAAACTTTGCTCTTCTGAATAATTTACAAGTCCTATTCATCAAATTCCACGTTCTTACAACACCCACAGCAGTGCCGTATGCGAAGCGCCTGATTCACCGGCTCTCATTCGCTTCTGAATCACTCCAGTCTTCAGAGACTACAGCAGCAGCGCACAAATGTTCGCTTTGCACTTGTAAGTGACCACACCGCTGCATGAAAGCTTCCCGCAACACGTGTGGAAACAGTTCCTCCTTCAGAGTCTCTTCCCAGCAGCTTCTGCGTGCACTGCAATCTGCCAGATACTTGGAAGTCTAATAACTGAAAACTATTCTGAGGTTCAGTAGTTGCACTGCCATCCCTTGGGTACTTTTTGAGGTAGGATCTACCCAGCAAAATAACACCATAGTTTCCTACCATCACGGTAATGCTGCACTTTGCACTAAGGCACAGCCTCTCCTATAAAAAAGTCCATCTTTGCTCAGCTGCATTTGTCCCATAATTGCCACAGCTCTTCTGAACATCAAATCTCACCACTTGTTTAGCTCATCAGCCCACCAGCAGCCACAGGCTATATGGCTTGCTTTATTTTTTTCCCCCTCCTTTTCAGTTGCAATATTTTGGACATGAGTACCTCTTCCTGCAGAGAAAATCAATGACGACATAAATCTACGCATAATATTCAGATCAAACTATATTAGAAGGGACCATTATCCTCCACGGCATTTCCAGATTACATCTTCACATGGCTCACTGAGTCATCACTTTAGCATTCTCGCTATAACAGAAATTAAACAAAGCCAATCAGTCAATTAACATGGCTGCTTCTTGCTCGGTGCCATTCCTTCCCATCAGGCTAACAAATGCTGCACAACTACCACCACCAAACAAAATTCAGTGCCCTGTTTCACTCTTTCAAGGCACCAAAAACATTTTATACCCTAAACCTCTTCTGAGCATGGAAGACCCAATGGGAATCTATTTATTTGTCCAGCTACTTGAGAGACCTGCTGTGTGCATAAGGAAGGTGCAAACCGCTTTGGTTCTCAACAGACATGGAAGTGAGCAACTCACCTGTTATGTGTGGGTTATACATGCTGAAAGCTGTGTAACAGGAAAAGGAAGGTTAGGGTATGTACACAGTGAAGCATTTTGGTCTTCACTGGAGTGCCTCCCTTCATCCTTGTGCAGAGATGGCTCACATTCCATCAAACAATGATATATGCAGCTTCTCTCCAGTTAAATAACAAGTTGGCTTCTTTGATGATTCTTTTTGGGTTTTTTTCCCCTCTTTTTAAGCAAATATGGCTGTTAGAAACACTTTTTAGCACAAAAGCTAAAATGACCAAGTCACTGCCCACCACAGACTCATGGCTTTAGGGGCCTATGCTAGGACTTGTAAGAGTGTTATACACGCAAGGGATTTCTTCTCTAAGATACTTTTCTTCAGTACAGTGGCCATGCTGGGTCAGACCTCCCTCAGAATCCAGATCCTGATGTACCTGGAAGATATCCACGTTCAACCTTTCCTCAGCTGAAGTATAAAGGCACAAAGGATAAGAGCATATATTCCTGTTCCTCAGTAGCAAAGAGTGCATTTCTCCCCTTATACAGAAGTGCTTGCACATTCACTTTCCAGTTCAAAACATACTCTCTTCTAATTCCCCATTCCCTCCCTACATACACATGCTCCAAGCAATGAAACAAGCCTCAGTGTCATCAAACTCAGCAAAAGACTGCAACAGACTTAAGTGGGATTAGAGCATTTATCTACATTAACAAAGCACAGCCACCAAATTCTGCATACAGCAGAAGTGATACCCACATTTTTAGCACCTGACAACCTTCCTCTCCCAGCACCTCTACCCTACCATGTCCATGCAATGTTCTACCCTGCAGTATTTTCCCAATTTCCCCTCTGTTTCCTGTCTGTTTGACAAGGGGCGCTGATTCAGGGACATGGTCACATCACACAGCTCTGAATGCAAAGTAACTAAATGTTTGAAGTAAGACTGATATCTGAAGGTATCGGTCCTTTTCCTTTACAAAGTGACACCTTCTGGAAAAGTTGCAGAATATGATGCAAGGACTGAAATTAACTCACACAACACAACAGAAAGCCTAAGGACTTGCACTTCGCCTTGCATCTGGTAAGAATTGCTGCTACAATCAATGTTCAACAGCACGAGCTACCAAGGGAGCCATAAACTCAACTACGAAGGCAAACTGCTACTGGGGTGTATTTGCAGTGTTTGTGGCTTTATTTTTTTTTTTTTTTCCCCATTTCATATTATTTACATAACTAATTTCAGATACTTTTGCACCTTCTTATTAACCTTCTTATTAACACCAGACTGCTGCATTTTGGGCTAGGTATGATGAAAGGCAGCTTCTTCCTAACAAAAGCAGCTGCTCAGCCCATCACTGGTGAACATTTCCCAGCCAGTTTGCCCCTGCTCATTCATTCACTGTGACAAACAGGCTTCTGGAAAATTTTAAACGCCCCTATCCTCCAGTTTGAAAGACAGCAACATTGCAAAGTGGGGTCTGCACTGCATCCTGCACTCAAGTGCTTTGCAATGACATACTGATCTTATCAAAAGTATTTTCCTTTTTGAGGACTGTTTCATCACCTCATCTTTAAGTCCTGCATCTGCAGAGGAACTGCCTGCTAAGCTTTGTAATTCTGCTAAGTACCAGAATCTAATAACCTATGGGCATACATAAAAACTGCCTGAACTATTAACCCTGCATACTTCTCCAAGCAAGGAGGTATTAGTTCATGCTGTTTGTTCTGACATATCAGTCTTATAAGTTTCGAGACTTTCACATGAAGATGTTATAGCAAAGTCACATGGTCACTCGGTATAGCACATAACCCCATCTTTTGGTAATAGGGACACTACCAAAAAAGGCTCACAAACCATTAACAGGGCAAACAGCTGGAGTGATAAGCAGTGACAGGGCAAATCAAGTTTCACTACTAGAGCTAATAGGCTTACAAATATTCTTTTGTATGTATACAAGTATTCTTCTGATATACATTGTTAAGAGCATACGTTCCTATGCATTGCACTACTATCCCTGTTGTTCCCCCCACCATCCACCACTCTGCAAGCCATCTCTCTGGGACATATTTTGAGAGTCTACACCTGGTTCTGAACATGAATGCAACTTAATGAATCAATTTTGTTTTATTATATTTAAGACTTCTTCTGCCTGATTACTTCTCACTTAGAGCACAAAAACATTCACACAATCTAGTCTAGAACACACAGTGCATACAGCATAATGTACAGTAAAGAGATACCAATTAATTTTAAAATCCTGCTCATTTTTATCAACATTCTATAATAAATCTGATTAAAATTATATACTAATACTGCCTTGTAAGTGCAAGAGTAGTATTTAGTATTTATAGCTGTTAGTGAGTGTCTACAATTTACATTAACAGGAAAGCCACAAGTTTCAGGAAAATATGATTTTCTGCACTAAAAATAAAATAAACATTTGACTCCAGTTTCAGCTCTTGGATTTTAAAGCAAGTGCCACAGACGGCAAAGGGAGGTAGAAGCATCCATCTCAGGCTCAGCTTCAGCCAGTCTTTCAATCCCCCTAATGCAGGGGAGCACCTCTGAACGCCATCCCCATACTGCCTTTGAGATCATCAGCAGGGCATAAGAAATGCAGAGGTTGATCTTAGATAAAGGTATGAAATGCAAATCTCACCACGAAGAACAGCCTTCTTGGTAAGGGCAGGTGACCTCTTATGCAAGAAGGATTCTGGGTGCAGGCCAAGATGTACCCAGTTTCCATGGAGGGCAAGCTAGATGAGGCAGCTTTGGGGGCTCAAAGGGGTCTGTTCTGTTCTCTCCAATTCAGCTGCATTAAGTGCTCACACCTAGGTTTACATTTTTTGGCTCATTTTTCACTATAAAACACACAGTCACACACAATCCATTATGAAACAGATACCATTTTAATAGCTCTAAGAAGGAAAAGAGAACAAGAGTACGAATGACTGCTGATTTCCACAGCTTAGACAGGTGCCTCCAAGCCACCAGCCACTCACAGCTGCACACAGATTAAAACACAGTTCAGGTGCCAAATAAACCCACTGCAGTGAACCACGAGTTGTAGTAGAACAGTAGCAAAAACCAAATTTGTCTGATGAAAGCCCAACATGATGGTCGCAGAAGGTACCTGCAATACCAGCACTGCTTGGAACAGATCCTTAATTATTAACATTTCATTCCAGAAGGTACACACCTGTATTTCTGAAGAAGTGTGATTCACATCTACAGAGTGGATAATATCCTTCACATCTGCTTCTGGTTACTAATTTAGCCAATCTTTAAAAACAGAGGCATGTAAACTGGAAAACCAGGCTCATTACCTTCACAGTAGAGACCACCAGTTGATTCCCACCAGGACCTGGCCTTATTAACCTTACTTTTAAATTACAAAGTCACAGATGTACTCATCAGTTGCCTGATGAAGATTCATTTGCCAGCCTCATCTCACAAAAGGAGTAATTAACACATGGCCATCACGGGCTGATGATTGAACTTGTTATAATGCAAGTCCACAGACAAACAGTGAGGCACCTGTCTATCTGTAACAACTAAAAGCTCTCTTAAAAGTTCCAATTAGCCAACGTAATTGTAAGAAATTAAATGAAAATCGTTGCATTGCGTCAGTCATGGGCCTGTTCTGCACACAAATAAATTAATGCCTACAAACTGGAGATCTGCATGGTGGTTTAAGGGCAGAAAGAAAAGGGCTGTGTCACTTGGCTAATTTACTGGGAAACATTGGTCAAGCCTTTGGCACAAAAATCCTCTCAACAGATCTCACAGAGCAAACTCCAAGTTAAATACAGGTTGAGACAATTGCTCTTAATTAACCTAATTAAGTTATTCAATCAGGCAACTTAAAGGAAAGAACAGTTAGCACCTGTGGAGGAAAGAAGGGTAGTGCAGGCAGAGATTTGATGTTGGTAGCTGTGGAGCAGAAAGGGAAGCAAGGAGGTAGGGGCTGAGGAAGAGGAAAGGGTCAGGAACAGATCCCAAAAGCACCCAGACACCAAGGGCACAAACACCTTCAGCTGTGCTCCAGGAGCTGAGGACCTCCATTAGGTCCAGAGAAAGAGCTAGGTGCAGGACCTGGGCAAGCTGAGCTCTCCTGACAACCAGGGACACTCACACCCACAACAGCCAATCAACAGGAGGTCTGAAGTCAGACAGTGTGAAAATCCTTCAGAAATTCCAGAGGAATGTCCTGGGATCAGTTGGGGTGTGCAAATCCACCTGGAAGCTGGTGCACAGCACAGCTGTCTGCCTGCACAGTTAGCTCCAGAGTAATTTTAAATCACTTCTGCTATGGGACCTGTGAAGAACTGAATGGTAGGAGACATTCCTCCAAGGCATCGCTTCCCTCCCCTTCCAAGTGCCAGATGCCTGTCTCAAACCATGGGAGCTGCTTGCCCCAAAGCCTCTTTTTGTTTTCTTAAGTGTTTAAAGGCTCAGCACATAACATCCAGGACAGGAAACCATCAGTGCATTCATCACAGAGCACCACAGACATGCAGAGACTCTGTAGAGCAGCATTACTGAAAAGCGTATACCTCTCTAATAAGATAAACAGTACCTGTGCTGCTTTGCTTTCCTGGCACCTTTAGGGGGGCACTGCACCACGCAATGCTGCAGAATGCTGCAGGCAAGTGCCAGCTCCTGTTGGAACAGGAGCTCTGTGTTTGAGCTGGATGAAGAGCAACACCATGGGATGCAGCAGCGAGACTGACACAGCCCTCAGGGCTTGTGCCGTGCAGACAAGTCAGCCCAGTCACAGCTGGAGCCATGAATGTGGCATCACACCGTGCTCTGCAGCTGCTCCCCCTCCCCTCTCCAAGGAGTATTTCAGAGGGCATCCCGTGGGCTGTGCATGTGCAGACCTTTCCCAGCATGATCATCCTTCAGTGTGCTATAAAGCAGCAAAACATGGAAGTGGCCATTTTATTGCAAGAAGAAAGTTACTCAGGAATAGAAGTCAAGGGTGAGAGCTATTTGTCTCCTGGCTCTTGGTCTTCCTCTATTTTCTGTTTCACTGCTGTCATTTAACAACACACAGGCACTTGTTGAGGAGTTGCTCATCCTGCGTTGTGCTCTTTCCCTCTGTTTGTTTTCCTTGCTGCCTCCTAAGAGTCAGAAGCACGGCACACATACACAAGAAACATCCAATAACCACACACACACGGCGTGGTCACTGAGCAGCTCCATCACGGAGGTGTTTCTGTCAGGCAGTCTGTCACTGCAACAACAGAAAACCATTTTCAGCTCTTGTTAAGAATCTGGAACAACTAACCTCTTCAAGGCATGTTCAGGGACAGTGAGATGCTATTTTGAAAGATGCCCCAAAGTGTTTTCAGAAGACAAAAAAATCAGTGGCAAGAGAAATAACCGTATAATCCTGAGCCTGTGCTGCCCATCCAAATGGCAGCATTAAAGGCATTAAATCTCCTCCGACTTCTTGCTTCTGAGATTGGCTCCTTGCTTGGTGCTCAGCCAGTCCTCATCTGGTGAGAACTTCCATCGCTATCCCACTATTTGATAGCAACACTGCTACATGAAAACACACAAAAATGAACAGTTAGAGTGGCATCTAGATAGATTTCCTTGCATAACCACCACTATGAGTCTGAGGACACGTGTGGCCATTTAATTTTTTTTTTTTTTTTTTTTTCCACTGAAATGAGAAGCACCAGGTTGTGAAAGCATTATTAATAATGAGAAGAATTTACTTAACTAAGCAGCCTGGAAAATCTGATCTTTTGGGGATCCACTGTCAAGAGTGAAAGCACTGTGGTAGAGCCCACACACACGAAGCAAACAAGAAATCCCCAAAATATGAAATATTTAATATCTACCATTCAATTAAGGAAAGCTTTCACACATTATGTGTATTACACCGAGAAAGGACTTAATGGTTTAGAAGACAACAATCAGCAGCTCTGCAATTGCAGGAATACATTCCATCATGTAACACACAGAGGCAAAGGGTTTGGGATAAGCATTCTTTTACGTGTCATTTCTTATAGGCTACATAGAGTTTCATAGGAGTTTTAATTATTATTACTACTACTTTAGATCAGAGAGTAATAAGTCATCTCACTGTGCCACCTATGCGCCACTGGCTGTCTTCACAGCTCTTCCTAAAAGCAGCATTCTAATTTGGATTAAGAATATTAAGAATGAGAGCTTTCCATGCCAAAGAGACGTGGAAAACTTCATTTATCTACTTGCAAGGAAAAGCCTTCCAGTAAGTATCTCCTTCATACAAGGCAGAAAATACTGAAAAGTTCTGCTGTACCTACAAAAATCCCAGTTCTACCACGCAACCACCACCAGACAGCAAAACCTGAGCTCAATAAGTCACTGACTGATCATCTCCCCTAGAAACTAACTCAGCTTTCATACTAAGAACACACAGCTATAGGTCTCTGCGAGAAACTGTTCAGAAATGCAGTTAGCAGCTAATTCAGCCAAACAGATATGTCTCATGGAAACAAAGGACGTAAGACTTCAAGTTAACCCAAATTGCATCTGTCATTTTAACATCTCATACAGGCTTAGACTGCTGCACTTCAAACTAGACAAGCCATCAAGCATGAGGCAACCAAAGCATGCACACAACTGGACACTAAGGACAGAAGGACAGAGCTGTCTGTATATTTGTTCTTCACAATCTGCTATTTTACTACTCAGATTATCTCTAGTTGTTTATACCAGTCCAACCAAGAGAACAGTGAACTACAGCTTGGATGGCAGGAGGTGGCAATGGGCTGAAGAATGCCTATAGGGTCCCACAGAAAGGGCTGTCTGTCCTTTCCCTGTATAGATGTGTATGAAAGGAGTCCAGGCTCTGGAAGCTGTGTGCCTGAAGTTATGCCTGTGAAAATGCCTCCAGGCACCCAACCTGCACACATGCATCATTTATTTTTTTGCATGAGTGAGTAGTTTCAACACCTCTGGTGTTTGCCAAAGAATCGAAGCATTAAAAATTAAAACAAACTGACTACTCTCTTCCCCCAGCAAAACAGCACAGACACGTGTCATCACTCAGCTCTGCGGTTACAGGCGCCAGCAATCCTCCATTGGTCTTAGAAGCAAAGACTAGCAGTCCAAAGAGACGTATCAAAAGTAGAACAACTGGAAGTTTAAAAAAATGGCATTTAAGTGCCTCCAGCCTCATATGAAGAATTCCTTACAGTGATCAATAGGTGTCACATCCCTCCAAATTTGCAGTTTTCTACATGGAAAGTTGTTGCTCACTGGAAGCCAAATACTGTGAGGTACCATCAGCACTTCAGAGTAAGCCTCATTCAAAGATTTACTTTTCTGTGCTGAAAGTCTTGGAGGTTTTTAAAACCATGGATGGATTAATAAAATCGACCAAGGATGAGGAAGGACTAAAATAGCTCTTTTTTCTAAAGCCAATGGCAAAAATCAAACCAATTAAAATCATGATCTGAGTCAGTTTTAGCCTATTGTTAGTACCTCAGGCAAAATACTGCGAGAGCAGAATTGCAGTTGGTTTCCAATTTAGCTGTCAGGACAAAGAGGGAAGGGGCTGGAAGAGATGGAGGAAGGCATTAATAGCAGCAGAAGCAAAGACAAGAGAGCTTGGTCCGCACCCTGGGCACAGGATTTTCATCAATTTCACATCTGTCTGAAGGCAAGCCTTGCCCAGAGCAAGAATAAAACCAGGAGGCAAGTGGAAAAATGTGAAAAGAAGCAAAGAAAATAAAGTTGCATGGACACATTCAATAAACAGCGCCTTGCATAGAGTGCTACAGAGAGCTTTTGCTTGGAAAGTGAGTCCCCAGAGAGGGCACACTGCAAACAATAGCACCAAACCAAGTGGAAATATCCCAGTGGGTTGGTTGGTGCCACGCTGAGCCATGGGATGCGCCCACCAAGACCATCCTGAGCATCTGTATGCCACCTGTGGTACCAAGGTGCATCAAGTGCCTTCATCCAGGACAATAAAAATGAATACAATGCGACAACAGCAGTATCTGCAAGGAGCTGAAAGAGAGAAATGTGATAACCACATCAATACCAAGAAATTAATTTTGCCCAAGGCGGTGCACTTATTCTACAAGTTGCCTTGCAACAAGAGCAGCGTGGCAGTCCCATCAACAGCACAGATACATCAGCCGTGGGGTGCCAGCCAGGCCAGACCACCAGGTAACAGACAAAAATCACATGGCACCATGCTGTTCTGAACACCCTGACAAGAACACTCCTCATCTAAAAAACCCCAAACAGACACCAAGAGCAGGAAAAAAAAAAAAAATCCCGACAGGACAGAAGCTAAAAATAAGATTTGGCAGCGCTGCTTTTTATCAGCTCTTTCTCCAGGCCTGGCAGGAAAATGCTCGCAGCCAGCAATTATTCTGAATTCAGGAACACAGGCAACTCAACTCATCAACTCCCAATAGTTCGCATGCAACTTGAGCAAAAACGTTATTTTCCTGGGAAGGCAGAGCAAGGTTGGGAAGTGATTATAACGCTAAAAATACGATGGAGTAACGAACTGGAAAGCTGGTCCTCACCAGAGGCCAATTTTCCTGCCTCTCCTCCTGGCAATGTGCCCATCCCCATTTTGCTTTCCTCTCCAGTGCTTTTGGCTGATCAGAAGAAGGTCCTAACGATTTATGAGGCCCTTCCAAGAGCACCCAAAGGATTTACGAGTTTGTCATCCCTTCTCAACTTGTGGATAGCATCTCACAGAAGCAGAAAAACTGGGGTAAAAAAAAAAAAAAAGGGATCTATTTCCAGAGGTATCCAAGGTATAGGAAAGAATTAGCAAACCATATCAGCCTACTCAAAGAGGTGGGCAACCATAAGCCCTTGCAGTTTGAGATACCCTTCACACATACACTGAAACTCTTTCAGATGATGGAAAGAGAATCAAAGCAAGACCCAATTCCTGCAGGACAGGCTGCAAAGAGACCAACCTGAGTGAAGCAAAGAGGCATTGAGCACCACTGCACCCAGCAAACAGCCCATCAGTACAGAAGGTGGGAACTTAGCTACCACCACACCACCTCAAAAAAGCACTCTGTATCATTTCGGTCTTGTACTTTAAAATCTGTCCCACACCTTTCTCATTTGCCTGCACGTCCTGATCAATTAGTTTACGTCAAAGCCTTGTTACACGCACGGAGTTTTAATTGATTTACTCAAGTCAGTGAGCAAGGAATAATTACATCTTGGAAAATAATGCTGGGCAGAGTAGAGCAGCCTGCTTCGATGCTGTGAGACTTAAAAGTTCAAAACAAAGGCAGATCTGGTTTCATCCCACACTTTAATTGTAAGCTTTCAACTGCCTGGTGCTCTGAGACGCTGCATTAGCTGGGCCTAATCAGCAGCCAACCCACTGATGTGTCATATCAGGGCAGCCAGGGTATTAAGCCTACAAGCACAGTCACGTTTCATAGAAAGATAGTGTTTATCTGGTAATAAACTTATACTAATCAAAGAAGCATTAGCTTCAATTTATAAAGCATGAGCCATTCTCTCTACGTGGTAAAAACAAAAAGACATCCATAGCAATATTGTAAATCTGAACGCCAGTTAGAAAATGCACATGGGACCAACAGATCCATAACTCATGGAGGTATTAGATGGAGGGTCAAAATTTGACACCACCATCTATTAAAGACTCCATTCCCACCATAGATATCAAGGTGTTAACCATCTTTCGAGACCTCTGAGTCAAACCTTATGTTTGCAATGAAGGTAAAACATAATTAAGGAAAAGGTAAACATGCACAGAAAGAAGGAGACTGATTGGCTTTTGGTGCCATAATTCCCAAAGCACAATCTACCATTACACAGTGGAACTAACGGAGATGCAAAGAAGCAGCAGCTCTGCCTGAGGCCATCCAGGATCACACCTTGCAAGATTTCTTGCCATACTCTGTCTACACATCTCCCAGACCACCTTTGAAGATACAAACCAAACACAGGTTTCTGCTACCTTTTATTCACCATTTTCTGCTGAGATCAAGTCTCAGGAGCAAGATTTACTTGTCTTACATACTTCACTCTCTATTAAGATCATGGGAACCATCACAGCAATTTATCCTACACACAAATTCCACACCGCAGCATCCAGCCTCTTAACAAAACATACAGTTTGTTCTAGCTCTCTTCAGATTTATTTTAAAGCACAACATCAATTCAACACAATAGCACTACACTTTCTGAAGAAGAAAAAAAAAAGAAAATGAAAGACTCCGCATTTGAAATATTCATCCTTCATTCAGCACCACAGCGGTCAGCACCATGAAATGCTGAGCATGTCATGCTCCTACTGAGGATATTACTCAGCAAGACCAATACTGAGCAGCACAAACTGCATTTCAATCTAACCTGACAGGACACTGCTGGATCAAGTGCTGTTCTTCGTAAGGTGTCACCCAAATAAACAGAGATCAGCCCTCCAGCTCTCACCTGCAGAGCTCATACATATGCCCTATGCATAGCAAAAGTGGAGATATCGTCAGTCAATAGAGATCCTAGCAAAGAGGCACAGGGCTTTAAGAAAAGACGCGTAAAAGAACAGGGTAAATATTTTGTTCTGAGGGTAATAATTTGCTGAGGAACTGACAGATGCATTTTTCATCATTTTACAGAAGAGAAGTAATGCACTGTATTCTCCTCCAAGGGATGGAGGCCCCACCTTGACAAGCAGCTCACTCACACAGGTTTCAATGAGTGGGATGGAAGTGTGCTAAGCCTTTTGTCACTCCTTCCATCTCTCTCATGCAGTCTCTTGCTCCTTCTGAAATACATTTAACATAAGAATTGGTGATAGTGGGAATGAGACATGACAGCAAATGTGATGCTCACTGATATAGGGCCCAAACCTGAGCGCTAAGTGGTTTCAGGTAAATGAAAAGTAGAGCTGCTCAGCACCTTAATGACAGGGTGACAGTGGGTTTGGTTTTTTCCAGGTGTTTTAGGCTGTCAAACGTGCGTGCCTGGTATAAAAGCACAGCCTGGTGTTACTGCTCAGAGTTCCAGAGACAGCACTCTCCTGCAGGATTCCTTTCCTTCAATAACACTACAGAAGATAATCCTGTTTATGTCATTACAAAACACAAATGCCGAAGTTCTCTTTCAAGTTGCTTTTATCAGTGAAGTCAAGATTTGGCAGCCAAATCCCAAGCAATCACATCTGATAATCAAGCCTACTAGGAGAACACTGCGAATTCAATGGAGACGCGTGCACTGGGCTACACATTGCCTATAACACACCAGTGAATGTACTCATCCTCTGTGACTGAGCTCCGCATTGCAAAATGCAAGAAGTACTTCCAGATTTCACTTCTGTGAGCCTCAGGTCTGGCTAGGACTGATGAAACATTCCAGCTTCCATAGGCCTGGGCGTCAGAGTCAGCACTTGGCTCAACCTGGTGCAGGTCCAGGTGAGATTTATTGATTTATTTTAAATGGTAAATGGAGAGCCAACATCTCAACCATAAAAGGAATGTGATTTGAAGACTTCACTTAAACAAGAAGCTTTGTGGTTGGATATTTGAACTGATACACACAAGGCACAAGCTTCAGGCACCACAAAGGTAATTCCCCTTTAGCGCACTGAAGAGGTGAAAAATCACACTAGATGACATTGGGTTTTTTTGGATCCACAAGCTTTGACTGAGCAGATCACTACACACAACTTAGCTGGCTCTCTTTGTTTTTAAAATAACTATTGCTTTGATTTTTTAAAGTTTGAGTTTTAAATCTGTAAAGCCAGTTCTGTCAGTAAGGACCAGGAGCCCAGCCTCTCCTTGCCACTTTCCAGTCTAGATGTTCTTCTGACAATCTGCAAAACACCCCTCTGATAAAAGTGAGGCAACCAACCAAGTGCATTAACCCTACATACAAAGGTATTTATCTGCTCAGTATGCACAGCTGTTTCAGTAGGGCAAATGGTTTTACTAACAGTGATAACAAAGACTTTTTGCCCTTTTATGAAAAGCCCTGGAACTGCAACAGGTTCATAAGGCACTTTTCCTCCTTGTGCCTCTCTGTCTCCATCTCTGCGTCGCTGCTGACCTCATCTCCCCTCTGACCCCAGCTTCACCAAAACCCTTCCCTTTGCTCACGCCCTGGCAAAGCTACCTCCATTGCTTCTTTTACAGTCTTCACAAATCCATACCCACAAATATATAGCCGGGCTATTATTACAGTCCTGGAAACAGTGATAAATTATGCCCATAATATCCCCTCTTCCATTACATTTTCCAGCTTCCTCACTCTCCCCAGAGCCTTTTATAAGTTAATTTTCTGACATTCAACATTTTGCAGGATTTGCTTTCTCCTACCACTCCATCACACTTTGCGTTCTCATCCCCATGTCCTATTCTGCCTGCGAATCTCAAAGCAATTGTAAGTTCACCCTACAATGTGCACTGAAATAAAAACAATACTCCTCCAATCCAAAAGGCACCTATACAAAACCTCCCCCCCTCGCTTCTTATCTCCCTGCTATCCTCCGCACCGCTGACTTACAAAAGAAATTGAATCAAGTGTTACATTCTAAAATCTATTCCTCACATTGACCAGAAAGAAATCGGTTCAACACTTCTGAATATTCTTGTGAAACAGTCCCAGCTCAGACTGGAGGGCCTCTTGGGCTGAAGGTGGAACACAGACCCACACTGAGCTCAGATCCTTTTCCTCAAAATAATTCCAGCCTGCCTCATTTCCCTGAGCAGCTTCAAAGAAGTTTTATTTCCTCTGGGAGAACAAATAGAAATGTTTAAGCTCCAAAAGTTGCATTGAGGCAAAAAGGACAATTTTCACATCTTGGCATAATTCTGCTTTCCTCTACACTCACTGCTGCCGTGTAATTTAAATGTCCTAAACAGGAATATCTCATTGCACTACGAGAAGAAAGTACAATTTTACATTCCTCCCATCTTCAATATTGTTCCCTCCTTTCTGCTTGTATATGAGTTCCTGCACGAGCATCCACAAAGCTTTACTCCTCTCCACCTCCCACTACTTGGAAACCCTGTGTGAAAAGCCTTTTATTTTAGCCAGCTTGTTACTCCAAACACAACAGAAACCATTTGAGAGAGATTCCTCCCTGAGACACACTTACAAAACAAAGCTGGAAAGCTGGTCATTCGCTGTTATTTTGCAAGAAACCCCCTCCAGTCAAGGAAAGAGAAGGATGCAGTTTTCCAGTGACCAACTACCACAAGTCGGGAAGTACAACAGGCTGAATAACAACATACTCAACCATTAAAATGCCAAAAACAGATTTATGCTTTATTGCCCTCCTCAGACAGGAGGGATCCCAGGGATGGTTTACACCTCATCCATGAAATCTGAGCTTCTGGGACTGGCTTACGTCTTCCTGCTGCTGTAGCCTTCCTGTTAGGTGAACAAGAGATTTGCTATTTAATTCCCTTGGACTTATTTCACTTATTAATCCCCTCTAACTGACTTCCAAAAGTCCTTTTTTTTTTTTTTTTTTTTTTTTCCGAGAAGCAAACAGAGGTCATAGGAAAAATGGGAAAGAGCAGCAGCAAAGCGAAGTCCCTCTAGTTCTCCTTGGCCGATCACTTGAAAACAGCTAGCTATTTTTGGCAGGCTCTGAACATTCAGTCACCGGTATGCAAGATGAGAAACGAACGTAAGTAGAGCACGTGGCAACGAAACCTGCACTGTGTATCATAGGGTGGCAAAGACTTTTCTCCTGCTTAAGATCAGAAGCGCTGCTTCAACATCTGCAGCGGGGGGAGCACCTGCTCTGTGCCACGTTCTCACACCGTTACAAATTATGATTCCCATAAGAAACACCGCCAGCTGTAACTGCCACCAATACAACCCCCAAACACCACCACAGCTTTATTTCACTGGGAAAGAGACTTTCACAGCTCAGGCATTCCAGCCCTGCACCCCATAAGCGTGGTGTTGGCTTGCAGCAGCAATTGGCTCCATCAGAGATTCTCATCCTCCCGCAGCACTCAGAGGAACAAAGCATAAGTGACAGCAGTTTGGAGCACCGCGTGTAATTACAATTAAAAAATTTAACGTTTTCAAGGCAGGACTGGAGCACAGCTTGAACAGACTGCAAGTGCAAGAGCAACACAAGAAATGCATACATCTACCGAACAGAAAAGACAGTTGTATGGAAATTTCTAGCTGGCACAGAATCCAAAGAAAAAACATTTCCTGCGTAAGCAAATTGACAGCACACTGACAACATGGGGAAGTCCAACCTGAGCAGAATATGCCCATGATTTCAAAGCACTGTGACTGAGAACAGAGCAGGATGGAGAGCATCCACAGCTGCTCTCCTGCTACCCCTCTCCTCATTTCCTTTCTGACCCTCTCATTTTCTCTCCATTATATCTTCCTTCTTTTATGCAGAAGACGTCCTGCACTTTTTCCTTTCACTTAGTGGTTTCAAAACATCACCTCCAATGTAACAGGAAAAACTCTGAAGATTCAATATACAAAATTAACAGGAAAATGGAAGGAAAAAGAAAAAAAATCAATGCTTGTTACCTACATTTGCAAAAACAGGCTACAGTCGTGGGGGAAATCGCTCAGAACACCTGAACTGTAATTAAACCAGGTGTATGGTTAATATCCAGATGAACCTCGTGGAGCTGCAGGGTTCCCAGCAACCACGACCTGAGGAGCTGAAGTCCAGGTGACGTGGCTGACATGACAGGAAGGGTCCTCACTGTTTCTCACCATCCAACTCCGCTTTAACTGGCAACAAGTTGCATTAACTGTCCAAGCCTTTTGCCTGTGACAGGCATTGGTAAGCCTTCTCCCTTGTCTTACCATCTCAGCCCACAAGCTTTTCCATCTCCTTTTCTCCCCATCCAGCAAAGATAGGCAGGAGCCCACCCAGCCAACGTCACTCCAGCACACAGTCATCCCTCTGGCACAGTGTTCTGGGGAGCTGGAAGGTTGGAAAGATAGTCCCATGGATGCTGTCTCTACCGCTGATATAAGTCAGCATCTCCTCTGCCAGCCTTGGTAGTTACAGCTTACACAAACGTGGAGACAGTGCCACTGAATTCCCTGTGCTGGTGACTACAGATGATGTACGGAAATGAAGCAGTCGCTTTACAAAAGCCAGCAAATGCTCACAGACTACTACATCAGATGAGCATTACATGATGCACAAGTTTGATCTGATCCCGCTAAAGCAAACCAAATTTGTCCTAAAGCAGTCAACAACTTAAAGCACATGTATCAGAAACGCCAAGTACAGGTTAAACAGTTCATTCTTAAAGCAATTGACAAAGTTACGCCAAGCGTCAGCTGAAAATCACCCAGAGATTACTTGGGCCACGGAGCAATCTCTATAAATACACCTTCATTTTAGCAGCAGTCACAGCGGCCGCATCAAAGCTCATGAACCACCACTGGTTTGAATTTAGCTGATCTTGAGCAGCGCATGCATGATGCATCGCAGACCGGTGCTATTTCAGGAGCACAGGAGCATCTCCCCATCCCACTTCAGTTCAGTCCCTCTGCTCCCTCCCACCTCAGGAGGATGCTCTAATTATTCAGACGACGCAAGCAGCGTCCAGCCCGTGCCAGCCCTTCCCTCCTTTAGCACCGACCTTGCCTCGCACACCGCTCTCACAAAACTAATTAAGTGAAGAGCAGTCTCACTTTACACTCCTTTGCGAGAAGAACTGAATTGTTACCTGCCCGAGGGTGCAATTCAAATTATTTTCAGCTTCATTTCTCTCAGCAAAACAATACAAATATTGAGCACGAAACCAAACAACAATGAAGCCCTTCATGTGTGTCACCACCAGAAATAAAGAAAACAGGGAAAAAAAGTAACCAACAGACTCCTTTCATTATTTCACTTTGGTCTTTTTAACATAAATATTTCCATGAAAGCTTGACCAAGATGAGTGTTTGGGAGCAGCAGGGCATCTTTTTAGGACAACAGATTTAACTGATGTAAGAACAACACTTGGGGCATACAGACTCCAGAGCCAGGCTCAGCTAACAGGGGAAGCTTCAGTCCCACCAAACAGACATGGAATTGCTGAATCCCTAAATATATCCACAGCCAAACTGTACACATCACATGCACCTCTAATCTCATGGCAATCAACGGAGCAATTCCTCTCCAGTATACCTTAACCTACACAGAGATCCTGCTCTGAAAATACTTGGCTGTGGGTTCTTTAGGATGAGAAAGTCTTCCTCCCAGATTTACAGATGTTTTGTTTGCACAGAGGATTTTATGACAGCCTCTGCTTGCTGCCTGCAGGAAGAGACTAAGGAACAGGATTTGCCACATCTTTGCTCCTGAGGAAGAAGCTCATACAGACAGCTCTGGAGCCATCTCCTTCCCTCAGTACACCATAGCAATAACACACAATGAGGAACAGAAGAAGAAAATTAACACTAATTTGACCCAAGACTGCACTACAGCACTGAATTCCCAAAGCGTAGGGGTGAGACCAATGCCTTGCAGGAAATCACAGTAAAAATGGCACAAATACATTTAATGACAAGTCTCCAGCATCCTGTGGGTGGCCACAGACCAGAAAAGCCAGAAATCTGAGCCATACAAATCTGTATGCATCTGCTGTGGATGCTGCTATCCACTCCATGCAGCCCCCCATGATGCCCATGGGGCTCCACATCACCCAGCCTTCATCTGCCTGGGAGTTCTGCCTTTGAAGATGGGATTTGATATCCACCAAGAAGCAACTGTTATTAAATCATCCACTGGAAGCCAAAAAAAAAGATGGCTATCTATTACTACTACCTCTAGGACCAGATGAGCAGTGTGCCATGGAGCGGCAGATGTATGAGAACTGACAATATCACAAACCCCAAGGCTTGTGCCTGAAAGCGTTGCCTTACTGTGGATTTCTTCAGCTAGCACTGAAATCAGTTAGAAAGCATTGGCAGGAACACGCTGGCTTCCTCATCTCAAAAGCAGTGTCCATTTTCTAATTGCTGGTGTTTTACCAACAGATGTCAGGGAACACCATCTGGGGATTTAGAGGGAAGGACGGTACCTTTTACAGAGAGTTACTGTAGTTTGGGGAACCAAAACCAGTTAAAGATAATGAGTCATAACAGGAGGTAGTTACTGTAAATATTCCAAGCATGGGCACATTAACAACCACCCACTAATCAGAAGCAATGCCACAGGCAGACACCGAGAACTCCCACTGGTGTCACTGGGAATTTTGAATGGATCAGGACCTCATCCAAGAGCTGAGTATCTATTGTAAGCCACGGTGTTAATATCCAGGATGGGGTGGGTCGCGCTGCAGATTTTGGCTGTCACTTCCCAGTGGGCGATGCAGGCATCCATTCAAAGGGGATCTGCAATCTCAGACTTCAGACAGGAGACGCAGAGATTTCTTCATGATGGGAAGCAAAGGAAAAACCATTGAGTTTAACTACTCATTCCTCAGCATCGTTAAATGCTTACAACACAAACAAGTTCTGATGCAGAGGGCAAATCCAAAGAGACTCCAGTTTCATACATCAGACTGTGGCTGGTGAAGGGCTGTCAGTTTTTTGGTGTTGGTGGTTGTGGCTTGGGATGCAAAAGCACTGGTACCCAAAATTTTGATAAAGCCTCCCACCGGAGCTCCCAGCACACCAACACTGTGCTCCCTTCCCCCCTCCTGCACCACTCTGCACTTGCTGCTAATTTTGATTCTGTGGCCTCAGACCAAGACGTGGTCAGCTTACACACTGCCTCCGTGCTGCTCTTCTTCAGCCCCTCAAGTAAGTTGCTTTCCCATGATTCAGTACCATAGAAATATAACTGTTGAGATCAGCTTCTTTATTTTTGTCAGCTTTTCTACAGACCTTTCAATCATAAGCTGCATTATACTACGTTCCCATAAAGCCAGGAAAAGCAGTAATAGATATGTCAAAATCCTGACTTCTATTTTTCCTGCCAGGTGATTTCTTTAAGTGCTTTGTTTTCTCCTGTCACTAAATTAGAACAGTACCTCTATTTCCAAAGTCTTCACCCTTACTGTCACTATTTCAATAGGCTCTTCTCACATTAGAGCTATCAGCTTGGAAAATACTCCTCCCATTCTGCTTTTTGGAGAAGAAAATATAGTCTGTATTTTGTCACTGCTTCTGGCTGAGGTTATCAGACTTCTGGGCAGATCCATCCAACTTCCTCGCAGTGACAGTGAAGTGACTGGAAGGGACCTGCCCGTGTCTGCCCTGCTGGGGGAAGATGATAGCACATAATCCAATTGGCGAAAAGAAAGCCAAATGCAGACGAATCCATTCCTCAGATTTAGTTTCAGATCCTCTCTGCCGTCCCTTGGCTTTTCTTGGAGGAGCCACACAAATTGCAGAACAGCCTCTGGAAAGAGTTTGGCTGCAACGCTGGGCAGCACGAGCTCTTTACGGCCCGGATCCAAAGCCCAAAGAGGACTGCAGCATCTCGGCTCACTTGCCAGTGCCCTACATCCTCCTGCTGCCCTGTGCTTCTCATCTAAACAAGAGGATAACAAAACTGCACTCTAAACGGGTCACATTGATACATCCCCAAACAGAACAGTGGGGACACTGGATGTGCTGTTCTCAAACTGCAAAGCAAAGGCTTTTGGGGGGAGATTTGGGGATAGACCCCCACCTGGCCCCAGGGCAGCTCCACACAGCAGCTCCACAGCTCGGGAGGAACTTGCATGGAAAGGTGGGCGCCCCTGGCTGCAGAACGTCAACCCATAGGCTGTATGGAGACTGGGAGAGCTAACTCTTCAACATCCAGCTGTGAAAGCTGCCAAGTCCAGAGCAGATCAGCCCTCAGGGGATTTTCCTGGCAGGACTCAGAATGCCTGAAGAGAGAACTGGCCGCCCCTCTTGGGTTTAAGAGAAACATGCCACCAGAGCTATCCCTTTAAAAGCAGGTTTTGGTCCTTCTGTCACGCTGCACAACCCCCTGAAGCCACCACAGGCTCTGTGTGATATAATCCCACTGAAAATATCCAGGGTGAGAAGTCACTACGTGCACCATAGTGCTGTTTCCTACCAAAATTCACAGCCTCTCAGGGTTCTGCATCCATCAGGCTCCTCAACACAGACCCACCCAAAAGCAGGTGGTAGAAAACGCCACTAACAGCTGGCAGAAAGCAGCTCCTTGTTTCAGGGCAGAGCGTGGCCGTCCGAGTTGTGCAGATTGCACAGCCCCAGCCCAAAGCTCCTCAAGGGAAGAAGGCCCACACTGCTCTCACTAACAAAGCTCGATGCCTATTGTGCAAACCTGGCACTGTGTTCACAGCGGGTATTAAAATCACCTTGCAAGATGGGATTCCTCCTGTGCCAGTCTCCACTCCGTGGTGACAGAGAAAGTTTTTCTTGCTGCCTCCAAAGGAGCACATCCATCTCCTGCAAGCAGTATCAGCACCAACAGTTTCCCTGAGCATTCTCAGCATACACACCTCCCATCACCACAGGAATCACAGCGCTGCGTGTCTCACTCCTTACTGCCTCAGTAACAGCACATACAACTGCCCGTGCATTTGGAAACACACATGTCAAAGGACTGCACACGGGCAATTTCAAACCCAAAGATGTCAGCACGACTCATGATCGCAGCACAGAATAGGAGACTAAGTTAAAGAGCAAGTTTTCATGCAAGTATGGCAAATCCTTTGTGTGCTGGACTGTAACAGCTCTAAAGCATGTAAAATAAATCCACAGAAATGCAGGAATTTTTTGTTCTGTGTTACGTGATAAATTACTTAAAGGGCATTTTGGTGAATAAGGCCAATATATTAAAAAAAAAAAAGCTACTCAACATCAAAGAAAGTAATTTAAAGACATTTGGAAAATGGAAGATTTTTGCAATGCATCTGAATGGTGGGCTTTGCTATTTTTATGCAATAAAATAAGGAAAAGTCTGGTGAAAACACCAAGGGTCTCAGCAAGATGTAGCTGAAGGAGAAAGACAGGGTTAAAAAAGTATATAGAACGAGAGACATTCAACACCAACTTCCAGGACCAAGAAACTCAGAAGTTGGTTGATTTGTTTTTAAAAGATATATTAATAAAAAGAACTAAAAGGATGGATCGTTTGGGTTTGGCTGCCCAAGACTGCAAGAAAGTAAATGACGGCAGGGTGTACCCTTTTATAAAACAAAGAAGTGAGGAACTGCTGTTTTCCCTCACGCTAAAAGCGTTCCCTTCGGCCGGCTGTCCCAGCAGCAGCAGCCACACCGCCACTCACGTCCCTCCCAACACACGGGGAAAGAACTACTGCCGGGATGCCCACCCCGCACACACGCGCTGCCCCAAAGCGCACTCCCACGGCCCTGAGCGCTGCAGCGCGGGCAGAGCCACCTGTACGTGCCCCCCCGGAACGGGGCGCCCCGCTAAAGGAAGGGGGGTCCGCATGCAGCTCTTGCCCCCCCCCCCCCCGTCTCCATGGCGATCTCCCAGCGCGGTTTGCGGGGAGGGCTGGGGAGGGGGAGGACACGCACTTTCGTGCCGCATTGAGCCGGGCCGCCCC
>JAOWBP010004006.1:4080281-4161436 GCA_028571105.1 Tragopan temminckii
GGGAGTGTCACCGATCAGCGAAAGGGGGGTGTGTGTGTGAGAGAGAGCGGGGGGGGGAGGGAGCGCCTGGGTGGTTTGCTTGGGTGTGTTGGCTTTTTGGTGGGGTTTTGTTTTTTGCTCGCATCCTCCCCTAACAATAATGGGATGGAGCAGCAGAGCTGCAGCCGCGGATGGGAGGAGGAGGAGGACGCGAGCGTTCGGCAATGCAGAAGAGGCGGCAGGTTTACAGCAAGGAGCCGGAGCTGCCCCCCCACAACCCCCGGTCCCAGCACCCTCTCCCCATCTCCCAGCCCGTGTCCCCGGTGGGGCAGAGTGGTGGAACAAGGCGCATCCCTCCTGCCCCTCAGTTCTGGGACGGTGCCCCGGCGCCAGGGGGGTAGGAGTGACACAGAGCCGGCCCCCACCATTGGGGTGCCCCTCTCAACCCCCATTTCACCACGGGGAGGCTCCGGGCCGCAGCCCGACAGCCTGTTGCTGTTCAAAGGGAAGCGAAAAGCCAGGAGAGGGCGACGAGGGAGAGGGTGAGCTGGAGTGAAAAGGGGGACCCGGTCTGTCGGATGGGGCTCTCCTCGCTGCTCCGAGAGGAGCAAGGGACCCCCGACAGCAGCCGAAGCTCCTCTCACTTCAGGTAAAAAAGGGCCTCCCCCCTGCCCCGTTCTCTCCGGCGGGGTGGGGCAAAGCTTCCTTGGAGCGGGGCCGCCGTCGGGGGGAAGGAGCACGGCTCCACATCTCGCACCCTCTGCTCCGCGGGGAGGGCGGCCGGGGGAAACCCGATGCAACCCCTTGGAGTGCCCGAAATAAAGTGCTGGGAAGGGAGAGCCTCGAAATGCCCGGGGCAGCCTGACATGCCCCAGCTTCTCCAACGGAGCGCTCGTGGCGAAACCAACGGGGAGACGGGGCAGAGCAGAGCAAGGCCGGTGGGAAGGCAGCACCGGTCCGACGGCAGGAGAAGCGATCCTCCCGCAAGTGTAGACCCGCGCGGGGGTCTCCAGCCCGGGCTGCGGCACCAACAGGGCTGCGCAGCCGTTATTTTTAGACGAGCCGAATTCTTTCCCCTTCACCCTCCCTCCGCTCCAACGCAGCGCCGCGGACAGCTGGGAGCAGATCGGCTTACGGCGGGGCCGGCCCTACTCCTACCCCGGCCGTACCCCCAGCGCAGCGCGGCCATCCCGCAGGGCAGCACGGGGAGAAGGCAGTGCTGAGCCCCACAGATCCTACCTCGCCTCCTGCAGGTGGTGCTGGGCCAGGTGTGATGGCAGAGCCGGGGTGCGAACACGGAAATCAGGGCTGTGGGAGCTGAGGCTGAAGAGGCAGGAGCAAAACTGCTGCTTTTATGCTTACGCTGATTACTTTTCTTTAAGTCATACACAAAGCACAAAACGGAGCTCTTGGGCAGCGCACCTCCAGCCCTCTGTGTCTGCAGCAGCACAACCTCTGCTCTGTTTCTGGATCCAAGGAGTTGCCCTAGCTGGTTTGGCTTTGCTTTGCAGATACTCACAGAGCCCTCTGATGATGTTATGCTTCCAACGTAGCTCTGTTCTACTCGAGTCTTTTCTGTGATGCTTCTTTAATGCCTCCAAGGCCAAGTGGTAGAGCTTCAAGTTGGGCTTTCTCTTGGCTGTTTCTCTCCAGACAAATGGGCTACTGAGACTGGAGAACTGGAAGAGGGGAAGGAGAGGCTGTGAGGCAGTGCTGTCAGAACTCACTGCTTTGTGAGTTCCAGAAAGGACATTTCTGCTCTCCGGTACAGCTTGCTCAGCCCCTGGTTTTCAAAGGTGCTGTCATGGGAGTGACACAGTTCACACTTCTGGTCCAAGGTCTTTCCAGCACCTCTCTGGTAAATGCTGTGCTTGGCTCTGACAGAGCAGCTGCCTTCCAAGAACCGCTCTCACCTTTGACAGGTGATCTTTACGTTCTACAGGAGTTATTTCATTGACCAAACGAGGCCTATATGCTGAAACCAAGCCCTGGAAGGAGGTAATAGCTCAGCAGGAGCAGAAGAAACGTTCCCACTGATGGGCAGAGCGAGCTCACCCTGCTGCTCTGAAATGAGCTCGTTTTTCCCCTCGCTGGTCTGCAAGGCTTAGAAGTGTCAATTAAATCAGTAATAAAATATGGTGTTATGCATGAAAAATGTACAGGGGTTAGCGTGAAGGTTTATTGCAGCCTAGGTGCAGTTTGCCCAGCCTTTACTTTTAGAGCTACCTTGATGGCTCACATGTTCCAGTGGAGAAAGTGTTTGGGGATGGGATACGAAAGTCTTCAGATTCCTTCCTCAGTTCTGTGCTTTGCTGTGGGCATCTCTGGATGCAAGGTCTAACAAATGGTCTGGCTCTGCAGCAAAATTGTAGCTAACTCACAAAGATTTAAACATGAATCTGGGCTTAGTATCTCTGTACATCACTTTCCCACCTATAGTAGGGGAAAAGCATCACCTCATTGCTTCAGAATTGTAACACTGGAAGCTGAGAAGCACACAGATGCTGTGATGACAGAACTGATACAGTGAGCTGCTACCTCAGCTAAGCTGATGCAGAAACATACCCATCCGTGGCTCTTACATGGAGATTGTATTTCTCACTAACACCACTCCTTAGGTTTCTGAATTTGAAACTGTTTCTGGGCCTCCCAATAAATCAGATACCCAGAGGAAGAGAGTTCTGTGAAGTTTGATACAAGGAGGTCTGATGCATGCTGTGCAAATGCTGCACAGGCACTCCCTGCCCACCTGAGTGGCTGGGGAAGGCTTACGTTCAAGTCTGTCTTTGGTGGGGGGAGCCTGGTTAAAAGCCAAATATACTCAATGTCTCTAATTATCTTTCATGCTCTTCCTAAGATTGTAATGGAGTCATCTCAGCCGAGTGGCAAGAAGCCAGCGGTGCAGCACCAACAGTGGAAGCACAGTCCCTTTTAAGGTGCCTGAACTCTCCTACCAGAGGGACAACGCGATTGCCCCAAGCACAGCATGGTCTCACAGCTCCAAGTGTGAAGTGAAACACGAGGCTTTCTCAGCAGAGGGACACAGCAGCAGGTCATGTTTGGGCTCTGCGAGTGCTCCCAGCTCAAGGCTGCTCTGTGGAAGCAGCACAGCAGAGCAGTGCCATGCAGAGCTGTGCTGAGCTTTTATCTCCCAGAAGTTGGGGATCATTTACAGTCTGAATCTGTACATCCTGAGGGCCTTTGTACAACATAACCATTTTAATGTCCAATAACGGAATGATTTGCCCATAAAACTCATCCTCAAGGCACACAGACGCTTTTCCTGCTCTAGTAAAATGCCTTTAGAGACATCTGTCCCTGAGGGATTCTGGACCTCACAAAGCTGTGGTAGGGGTGTTCGTTCCCATGGTTCTTTGCCTTATTCTTACGTAATATTTTTCTCTTTTCTGAAGGCTCTGAGTTGTAGGAGGTCCAGATTCTGCTGCTTTCAATAGTGGGAATTTTACTTTAAAGCAGTCTAGCAAGATTAAATCAGCTTTGTTATGATGGTTTCTGGTATGTTCCCAGTTAAATCTAAAATAAAACTCTCCTTGTATTCAGGTAGAGCAGGATTAGGCCTTAAATTTGAGATTCCAAGCATAATAGGGTCTCACAGATACACGTACTTCATTTCAAATGACGTTTTTAATTTATACTGGCATCCAGAGCCATTTATTGCTTTCTATAAAAGAAGTAAATGATTAAGTGGGCATGTCTGAAGTTTTGTTGCCACTTCATGGTAACGGTGTCTGTAAAGTGGGTCCAAATAAATCTATTACATGTTCCCGCTGCCTGGCCTGCTGCTATTGCAACTGGAATTCAAGGGCAAAGTTCCTCATTGCCAGCTGTGTGTTTTAACCAAAAGAACCAACAGAATTTATTGACAAGAGTAGACTAAATAGTAAACTGTAGACTAAATGTTGAGCCAATGTAGCCTATTCTCTAGCAGGCACATCCCTGTTCTAATGGATGTCTATTTGTTCCTGTCTTATTTTCACCATTCCTATTCCTTTGCAGTCTTATGCTCTACACAGAGGACCTCTTTTTTGGCAGAAAGCTTGCTGTGCAGAATATTCCTCTTTTTGTTTGCCAAAACATAACTGCTATATGCAAATAGAGTTCCAGCTAATGGATAGTATGGAGATTGCAGTTTAATTTCTCTAAATAATTCAGTCTGATAAACAGAGAAGCCCTAAGCAGACACTTGTGGTGAGGGATAATGATCATACTCACATGGTGAATCTCTCACCTATTTACTATGAATCATTTCAATTAAAATTAATGGGCATCAAGCATTCTGTGCTGCGACCCCAGCACTTTGGATGGCTCCTCCAGGCTGAGGAATGTGCTCAGCACCTGGGAAATGGCACATCCCACATTGCTGTGCAATGACCCCGCTGGCTGATCAAGCTTGGGGAAATGCAGAGCAAATCCTGTATGGAGCACCAGGCTGGTGGGAGGCCTTTAGTCCTGGAGATCAAAGTCTTCCAGTCTGGAAGTCTAAAATAGACCAAGCTTGAAGGTCTTTTCTGTTTGCAACTCAGTACGTCTACTAAGCAGATTGTTCACAGTTTGCAGATACGCATTTCAGTAACAGAGTGGGATATTAGTTTTCGTGTTTAAGTAGAAACAAAATAAACCCAAACAAATTCTTCTTACAACCTCAAAAAACCCACAAAGTAGTGGTTTAATGGCTTTATATGAAAACTCAGGGCTTTCCTCCCAGCTAACAAAACTTTTAAATTCTTACAGTAGACCTTATTTTAAGTCCTGGATTTCCTGATTTTTTTCTGTCTCCAAATGCAACCCAGATTGCCTCTAGTAGATGATCATCTGTTTTTAAGGCTGCCCCTCTCCTCCTGAAGTTTTGTGAATTGCAGCTATTTAAGAAATCTCATCTCCTTTGCACCAGTAGAACACTCCAGTATACAGCTTCTGTATATCCAATAACCATTCATCACCAGCATGCTAGAACTGAATGACAACACTGGAGACAAGGAAGACACAGGTTCATGGGTATATGAAGGTGGCAATGCTACAACTGGAGAATGCAATAAAGAGCCCTGTGTGCTTTCTATCACTTCTCTGCAAAGCCAGCACCTGCAGCACAGGCTGAAGCACTGCGTGGCTTCAGGCACAGGGCAGAAGCACTGCCTGCATGCCAGCCAGCCAAACAAATGAAGCTCCTGATCCTGAACTGATCTGTGCTGTCAGAGGTAAATTAAAGATGCAAGGTTTCATATTAAGCCTTTTCACACTACTGCTGAGGTTAGAAAGTCCTGAGACCAGCCATCACCTGCAGCAGAGACACATGTAGCCATGAGATATGCAGCTGCATTCCTTACCTTCACCTCTGGTAGCCCATAAGTTTGTAAGAAGGCAAACCCATACACAAAGCTGGTGAAGTTCAGACCTCACAGAAATGCCAAACTGTTCATTTCCTCTCCAGGAAGTGCAGTGGGGCACACAGTAAGTTTAGAGTTACTGCCCCATGGCTTTTGTTACAGACCCACAGACTGAACTTTTGCAGGTGGAGCGGAAGAGAAGCTTTCAGCACCGATCTGCAGCCAGGTACCCTGATGTCAGAATAGATTTTTGCCCAAGGCTCATGAAGGGTTTGCTATAGGAAGCATAAAGATGAAAGTCACAGGAGCGGTTCTTTTGCTATTCATAGCACAAGGCAAAGGGCAAAGACAGTCCCTCACCCCTCATGAATGTAATAAGCACAATTCAGAGTCTGGCTATTGCTCACTACCTCTTCCATGTAAAGAGGAAAATGCCCTTCTTCAGAGAGCCCGTCATTCTGTGCATTGAAGCTTTCCCATTACAACTCTTTTTGCTACTTGGTCAAGTCTTAAAACTTGAAAGGTTTTGAAGCTGAGCTGGAGCAGGAGCTTTGATGTTCGACTCCGCCAAGCTGCAGCCTGGCACTGGCACTGATCTCCCCCAGCCTTTGTGGAGCTGTGAGAAAGCAGCATTTGTAGAAGAGGCTGGGAGCCAAAGTGTGTATGATACCACATGTGAAATCTGAAATCCAGAGAGAAACTCACAGGATAACAGAGCAGGTGGACATGAAGTCTCAGTGCAGTGGGAGAGCTGACGTTAGAAACCTTGAGTCACCTCGATAACAGGCAGGCAATGCTGTGACGAGCATTACAGGATGAGCCACTCCTGAGTTACACCAGAGTTTCAGACAAAGAAAGCTAACAGAGTAACAGCAGGAAAAGAGCACACAGCAATATTGGGAAGGAAACCTGCCAAGGAGAGCTGTAACGTTATTGCAGGCTTGCATATGCAATGATATCATAGGATATCATTCTTTTTCATGCCTGACTTTTTCTTTAAGCACATCCTTATGCACCAAGCAGTGCTCAAATTGTATAGCCATAAAATAAGTTTTGCTGCTCTGAGGCTTCTCTGGGTTCAGAGCTATCTCCTAATCCCCACAGGGCTTCAGCTGGGCCTCCCCATGGGTGAACCAGGTGTGATCTGAGTGACATTCACAGTGCCACAGGTGAGCTCAAGCAAAGGAGGGGAAAAAGACTTCTCCCTTTTGTTTTTAAGATTTGTTTGAGTCTGCACAATGCATGACATCCCCACAGCCCAAGGGCTGGCTGTGTTAATGGTCCACTAGCTAGAGCTTGGTCTTCGAGGAGAAGCACAGCGTTCATTA
This sequence comes from Tragopan temminckii, assembly GCA_028571105.1. Classification (NCBI taxonomy): domain Eukaryota; kingdom Metazoa; phylum Chordata; class Aves; order Galliformes; family Phasianidae; genus Tragopan; species Tragopan temminckii. The sequence goes on from JAOWBP010004006.1 coordinate 4,086,934, forward strand.
GGCCCAGGAGCAGTATATGCACTAACTGGCACACTACAGCACCTGGCACTCTGGTTGGAGCAGGACTGCACCCCAGATCAGTGCTGGTGACAGCTGTCAGACATAGCTACGATTTCACTTCTTCCCATGCTGTTCTGCTTTGGTCTTTTCGAGAGCTGTTACTGGGGGCCTTGGAGCGTTCCTAAGAAGAGATGCCTTTGAGCTCAATTCCCAGCTCCTCATTTCTCTCCCCTAAGGTTGTTCCTTGGCGTGTATCCTGCCTACCTTCTGGTAGCGTTGTAATAACTGCCAATACATTATTTACAGCCACGAGATTTGGCGTTCTGTGCCTCCAATCTGAACGCTCCCCCAGCATCTTTAAATAGCTACCGCTGTTTTGTATGGGGAATATGCCAGCGGGGATGGGGCTGAAATCCTTCTGGATCAGAAGCAGAGACAAATGCTGCTCTGTTTGTAAACACTCCTGGTCTAAAATTAGCAGGAGGCAGAAGAGGAGCCCTTTATAAACTTCAGGCTCCCCGAGACATCTTGAGGAACGTCACACCCGTATGGACACATCTGCTGCCGATTTAAATAGCAGCCGGCATAAGCTCTCTCCCAAGCGCCCCAAGCCACAGTGGGTATGGCAGAGAACATAGCATCAGGATGGGCAAGCCATGCATATGCCTTCCCTTTCAGCAGTAAGAGGCAATGGCATATAAAAATGACCTTGGCTGCATGGGAAGGAAAACACGACAATAGGAGCAGTGGTGTGCTCAAACAGCGTGTTCAATAAAATCCATGCTCCTCTGAGCGGGCTGCTAAGCAAATGCCAAATGATCTGAATACATCATGTCAACAGGCAAACTCAAATCTTCATATATATCCTAAAGAAGTAAACTGTTTGGGTTTTTTGTTGTTGTTGCTGTTGGTTGCAAAGCATATGTGTAACTACGCATCTAAAGCTGTTTGTAAGGCCCAGCAAAACCACATCTTCTTTTTTGCCATCTAATGGTTCCATAAGAAGGAAGGAGATTAAAATACATTCAAAAGAAATAGGTGTTATATTCTAAAAACAAACAAAAATAGCGTTACAGGCAAAAAAAGCAAACACCTCTAAAAAATATCCGAGGGCAGAACAATATTATTGCAGAGTTTTATTCAGTGTTGGAGAGTACAGTGCTTTTTTTAAAGTGAAAATGTATGCCATAAACCTGAAGTTATGGAAGAAACTTACAGACAGAGCTGGTTTGAAGAGAGAAAAACAACAGAACTAAGAAGTGTAACTCCTGACTGCCCCGTGCTGCTGGCTCAGTGTGGGAACAACTGACATCTTCACCTCCTCTCAGGGAGAGAAGAATTCAGGGGCTGCACACAGTTCCCAAAGCCAGGAGATCGTATTGAACGTATTCTGTACAGCTGATAGGATCAATAGCACTGCTGAGGTTTTTCTTGGGGAAACGAAGGAAAAGACCCAACTCTCCCTGTTTGTAGTGAGCCATCAGGATACTCTGTGTGCACAGCTCTATTAAATACTGACCCTGCCCCGTGGCAGCAGCCCAGCACTGGCCCCCAAAAGCCACAGATCCTGTCCGATTTATGCACTGCCCCAGAGCTGCCATGGAGGGAAAGCAACACAAGTCCTTGGAAGAAGCAATAGGAGTCAAAGGATGTGACTCGAGGCTCTTTCCAAACGCATGATGTTTGTCAACATGTCCACATCCCTGCCGTTGGCAGAACATGCGCACGTACACACTGTCATGTCCACAAAATACTTGGCTGCGATTCATATCCCCAGAATCCTTCCCATATGCAGAATATCCCATCCATTCAAATGGGAGGATTATAGGAGTAGGAGGAGGCTTAGCACGAACAATAGCTGTGATCAAACCCAGCGCACACGAGTGATTTGTGGGAAGCACAAGACATATCGAAGATGGCAGGTGCTGCTCTGGCTGGAGAGCTATTTATGCTCAGGGAGTCACTCTGTGAGCACTGATTGCTTCAGTACGCTCATAGGATTCTTTTACAAAGGGAGAGGAGAGGTGTGGAGTGTGACTGTATGGGCCAAGTCTGTCATTTTAAAGATAACCAAATTAAGAACTGCATCAAAATCCCACTGTAATAAACAGAGAGCAGTCGCCTGAAATACCAAGCTTTAAAGAGGGGGCTCATGGCAAACCAGGAGCCGTGGTCACAGGGAACAAACAAAAGGCAGAAAAAGAGTAGAGGGGAAGCAAATGAAGCATGTTCCTCTTAGAAGGTAATGATCTTGGAGATCCAGGCTCTGACAGGATTTTGTCCTTTATTCTTCAACAGAAGAATCCCTGCCTCATGCAGGAGGTGATACATTCGCTGAGCAGGACTTGGCTGCTTACATCTGAGGTTTGTACAAGCGAGGTGACATCCTGCCCATGGGATGCTTTTGGGGCTTTTGGTCCCAGAGAGGGATGCCTGGGGCTCGGGCAGGTGCAAGGCTCAGCAGAGAGCTGGCAGAGCACAACAAGCATGTGCTGGCTGTGGGGCACAGGCCAGGGCTGCAGCAACCATTCTGCACCAGGAGCTGCTCTCGCATCCAGCACCACTGCCTGCTTTCAGCACAGTGTGAAGGCTTTGGAATTCAGCTGAAAATAGGAGCTGAGCCAAGCAGGATGAGCACCACCGGAACCACAGCATCTCTCAGTTGTTACGAGATATCATAAAACACAGGATTTGTCCCTTGCATGTTGCCCTTGGACTCAGGGAGAAGCTGAGATTTCACCACCATTTGAACCCTGCATCCACACTCCAGCAATTGTGCTGTGAAAGCAAACGGAGATGCGATTCGGGTGCCCTTTAAGTGCTAACACCCACAGTGCTGTCAGCCCTATTTGCGTGTGCCTGGAAATAATTGTTTGAGAAACTGCTATTTCTGACTCACAATTCCAGTTGTGAGCATGTGGACAAAGGAAAAGGTTGGCGCATCCGTTACTTACATGCCAGCACAGTTCAGAGGCACTAACAGAGGCTAAAGAGGCATGTAAGGATGGCTGTGACTTATTCAGATCCAAGGTTCTGATCTCCAGGCTCTTAGCCTGGCAGGTCTCCATTAAGATGAGCAAGTCTCTGTGCTAAAGCCAGAAAATTCACCAAAAACCATTCTCCTCAAGTTTTGTTATTACATCCATGTAGTCTGCAATTGCTCCTCAGACATGGTTCTTGCAGGCACAAACTGCATCATTACCAATTATTTTTCCTTGAAGCACCAAGTATCACTGTCGCAAAGTCGTAACAAAAGCAATAATACAAGTCTCAGAAGTGATTTTGGTGGGAAGAAATAACGATTAGCAAACCTCTCCTTTAAAGTAAAATACCGCAAGTCATTAATCATAGAAGTTTCTAATTTCAGAAACGAGTTAACTGATCTTTAATGAGACAAACAGCTTTTAAATACTGTTACCATGAGGTTAAACCCTTAAACTGGAAAGTGGAGCAAAATGAGTGACTTCATCACCAATTCCAGGAAACGCTCTGCCAGAAGCAGCTTGGAAGTCTACAGAATCTCTAGATTCCTTTCAAAGATTCTGTGTGTTTATGGCTGTTGGCGTTCCAGGAGTCCTTGGTGTATTTGCACATAGAGCTGAGGACACCGCTTAGTATGAAGGTTGGGAGTCAGAGAGAGGATGGGGGGAAGGCACAGAGGGGTGGTAATTGTCAAGACATGGCACAGATGGCTTAACTCATGTTAAGGTTGCGTTAGTCACTGTGGGAGACAAGGGACAAACTCGGTGACATTGCCCCGCTTGGACTATGCAGAAAGCAGCTGTGAATGGGATGAAAGCTTTTCTGAGAAGTACATGGCCACAGCATTGCTGCAAGCAATACTCACAGTCCTGGATCAATCCTCATTTCCAAACTGCACCCGCTGACCATATGCAAGCAGATGTACATAGTGACTTACCACTGTCTTCGCATAATAAAAGCTAAAGTAAATAGATTATTGGGTAAGGTAGAAACTGGATGCTGCTATTAGCAAATGACAGTAACTGCCAAAACGGTGCACACCCAGAGCAGTACGCACTTTGCAGGCACCTAACTCACCTACAGCACAAAGATCCTGCCTCAGGTGCTCAGACCATGTAACCCTGAGATGTATTTTCAGTGTGGTTTCCCAAGCCATGAGTTTATGCAAGGGTTAGCTGCTGGTCTGTTATCAACTTTAGCAAAATTTCCTTGACAGCCAAACATCTCTCTGTTGCCTTTACAGGGATAACTCAGAGAGCCATGAGAGCTGGAGAGGTTGGGGAGCAGGCTTGGTTTGTGCTCGAGGAAGCCTTGCTTTGGGACAGAGAGGCGAAGATGTGCCTCACAGCATCTTATCCAACCTACAGCAGATTTCTGCCCTTTTCTGTTTTCCTGCTGGAACCTAAACTGATGCCAGAGCCAGAGGCTCCGAGCACCGCTTCTGATATCCAGCCACAAGCCACCTACCTCTTTTTAGAGCAGAGATCTCAGGCTCAACACCAGCATCACATTCTCAGAAATCGCCTCTCTCCCCAGAGCGGAGGGAGGAGGCGATGCGATGCTGTCAGCAGCCTCCCCGGGCAGGAGAGCCGCTCTGCCGCGTGGCTGCGTGCCGCATTGCCACCTAGTGACTGGCCCCGACACCCGGGAGCCCGCTGTCAGGGGGCAATAGCTTCGCTCCCGTAGGAATAAAATCACCCCAGGCTTTTTGGATACGTGAGGCGGCTTGCACAGGGCACTGCTGGGCGATGCTCCGTTACCTGCCATTGTCCCTCCCCTCTACTGCCCAAGCACCACAAAGCCGCAGCGACTGACATGAACACCTGGAGTGGTCAATGTGCCAATTATGCTGCAGCATTTGCCATAAAAGCAAGAAGTTGTGTGTGCAGGACAGACAGGCACTTTATTCTGCAAGCGAGCTTGCCTCAGTGAGTGTCATACTTGCAAAGCGGATTGAAATCAACAATAGAAGTGACTTCATCCCCCTAAATTTAAACAAATTTGACTATAAGCAGTTTAAGAATCTTTTTAGTGTATTAATCGGTACAACATACTGTCATATTTGTTCTTCTGTTAAAAGATAATTAAAGCAAACAGCAGTGGCCAATAACTTGAGAAGAGGCAATTGAGGGAAATAAAACCTCCCTTCTTCCTTCAGCAAGAAGTCAGATCCACCTGCATTCACTGACGTCAGCTGTGCAAGGTGGTGCTGCTCAAGAAACAATTAAGCTTCTATTCCTGACATCGAACCACTGCTAGAAAAACAATTTCCATTAAGATTATCTAGAAGAGCTACTTCTTCCTGAAGAAAGGATGAACTGAGAGCTCTCCTCTAATGACTTCTGATTCATTTCCTCAGCACCTCCACTAATGAAGCACCCATTCCCTTCACCTCTTTAGCTATGCCCCACACACGGTTTCAGATGTTGCCCTTTCCTGACTTAGCCAGAGTTATAAATGTTGTTATACCACGTAGGCAACTCCAATCCCCAGGTAACACAAGAGATTTCTAGCAGAAATATTTGCTCTCTACACTTGCCTTTATTATTGTACTGCTAGGAATTCACAAAGCTCAGCGCAGAAATCAAGGCAGCAGCCACCAGCAAGATATTGCAGTAGGAAATTGCCAAACAGCCACGTGGACAAATGTAAGAAAACAATGTGCAACCCAGCCTTTCTTCCTGGAGCCATCCAGGAGGCAACATAAAGCACTGCTGTGCCAAGAAAGCATTTTACGGCTTTTTTTCTGTAGTTCATTGTTGTCCAGCAGGAGAGGCTGGTGCCTCTTTGTTTCCCTAAAACCACTGCTGCTTCCAAGTGCTGTCAGGACATCTTCACCTGGTTGCACAATTGGGAAAGATCACATCAATTCTCCTGCTTCACATCAATTCTCCTGCTTCACTAAATGTACTGAACCAGGTTTGTTGGAGTATGTGGCCTTTGGTCCAACCTAGGTGTATTTATAATTAATGTGCAGTGCTATAAATGGAAAGGGAAGGGAATGCTTTCCATATCTGACATGGCCATACTTTACATGGTGCGGCTGTTTAGCTTGTCTTCACCTTAAGCAGCAATGGGGAAATTGAGCTTTCTGGCTTCTTTACATAAAATGAAGGTGTATCTTTTAAGTACATGCATTACACCTTAGGAAATTGTTTCACGCTGTTCACAATTGTGGGACTGTGATACCACTGCTTATTTACTCTGCATAAGCTGGTGATGATGCTTCAGAACATGGCTCACAGCTAATTGCAGGATCACTCTTCCTGTCACACAGTGGTTCAGCCCTCACCACAGCCCACAGACCCCCACAGCAGAGCCCCTCTATCGACCCCGCAGCGTTCGAACAAGGCCTAATGAAGGGAGTCGATGTTTGCTCCTTGCAACTGAGGACTGCAGCGTTTTGTGATGTCCGAACACTGAATCTTCACAGATCTCACACTAAGCACCAAAGTTATTTACAAACAGTGAGCTGTGCTTCCAAGATTGAGCCCTTACCTTCTGCAGTGAGTCTTTCATGGCGTACTGCCAACTGCTGCCTTATCCCAAAGGGCTGCAGTTCCCCCCAACTGTGATCACAGCAACACGGCCACACCAAGTTAGCAAACGTACATAATAATCGTAGTATCATAAAGATTGGAAAAGACCTCTAAGGTCATCTAGCCCAACCATCAACCCACCCCACCATGCCCACTACCCACAACCCTCAGTGCCACATCTCCACAGTTTCTGAACACCTCCAGGAATGGTGACTCCTTCACCTCCCTGGCAGCCTGTGCCCACACTTGACCACTCTTTCTGAGAAGAAATTTTTCCTAATATCGAATGTGAACTTCCTCTGAGGCCATTGCCTCATCCTATGCTTGGTTCAATGCTTTGCTGGCTTCTTGTCCTCCACAGGAGCACTTCTGGGCCAGCTCATCGCTGTGTGGTGTTTGCTGGAAAGAGGCACAGCTGCATTTGAAATGTAAATTGCTGTTCCTCTGCTTGTGGCTGCGAGGGTCAGGCTAGTTCAGTGTGTTGTGATGTACAGGTCAGAAGGGTCCTCATCAGGCTGGGATTCATTTTCATTACCCAATGGCCTCTGATGCTGAATGCTGGGTTTTGGAGAGCTGTTATTGCTGTATCTCATTCGTCATGCAGGATCAAAACCCTGCAGTGTTTGCACAGCTGTTCCTATTGTACCTGTGCATGAAGCAGCCTCTCTGGTTCATCTCTCAGCAGCCATAATCACAGGTCTGATTGTCTTCATTTGTGGCTGGGAGGGCAGTATACAGGTTAATATTACTTGTTACCTACTGTCATGATTTCACCAAGTCTTCATGTCTGTAGACCTGCTGTATACTGTTGTATAAACACAAAGAAAACAAAGTTCCTTCCAAAAATTCTGGTATTTTATAAATTCCCTGCTTTTTTCTCTCATCTTCTGTCTCCTACACTTCTAATTAGATGCTAGAAAAAGCAGTGCTAGGTCTGTGTCTTAGACTTCTAATTAAAAAAATGTTACATTGCCTAATGTCGTACCAGAAGCCGCTCTAGGAACACAATGCCAGCACTCACAAGTTGTTGAGCAGATCAAAAGAGCACTGCCTGCATTTCTCACAAGTGTTCAGGCCCCAGGTCTTGCCCATCTCATCACCCTTCCCATGTTCTATTAGCGACATCTTTGTCACTATAGATTAAATAGCAACAGATCAACTCTCATAAAAGCCTCTTGTTCTTTCTCCTTCCCTCCTCATCCTTTGCCAGCAGTGCATTAGCCAGCTGTGACTGCCGGCTTGTGTTTGCTGGGCAGCAGAACTGGGCCCTGAGAATGCCGTCTAGGGACCAGGGAGGTTCGTGCCTGTCGAGCATGAGAGCCCCAGGGCCCAAGGAAATGCTGCCTTTGGCAGCTGCATGGTGCTGAGTGCTCTTTGTACGCTGCTTTTCGAGGACTGGGTTGTATGAAATATTAATTATTATGATTCTGCAAGTCCCCAAATGTCCTTACGACCCCAAATCAAGCTGAAGATATAGGATCTGTTCTGGTAAAATGAAGGTAGCAAAGATTTTGCCTTGATGGTAGTGCCATTGTGGAAACCAAAGTACAGTGCTAGGTTTTACTGTCCAACATGAGGCAGCATTTCATTTGAGTAGCCCCACATTGCTGTACTGAAGAATTAGGCCCATCCTATGTACAAAGTGGCCAGTGAGATCCTTGTGGCAGGGACCTCACTCTTCTCTGAGACAGGACGCAGCAGGTCTGGGTGTGGATGCTCCTCTATCTGGGGACACTCATAGCATTGCACTGATCCCCACTGTCAGCAGGAAAATCCCAGTCATACCCAGGAGGGGAAGAACATCCCCATGGAGAGGAAAAGGTGATGGTGCAGGAGAGGGGGTGTGCTTTCTCCTCTACCTAACATGCCACAGTTAGCACTAGGTTGGGGTTTCAATGGGCTAACTACCTGTCATACACTGCACCTGACCTTTGGGCACTCCAGGTGCAGAGATGCAAGGCTTTTTTTTGTCCCTCTGTGTCTGAGGGAGTTATGCATCCATTAGCAATTATGTCAGTGGATCTACTTCCAGGGAATTGCTCTTTTACCCAAGTCCTAGACAAGTTTGCCGTAAAAATTAATTACTTGGCATATACAATATGTTTAACAGTCAAATAATAAGCTGGTTTTCAGATAATCCGCAGAGGATCCCGGTTCCCAACTTCTCAGAGGAGCTTCCAAATATACAGTTATCTTCTTGCAATTCCTTCCCATGGTGTTTGACTCTGCCCCAGAACACCTGACCTGGCACTTCACAGCTCAGGGGCCAGCAAGCAGCTCAGGAAAGCACAAGGGTGTTTAAAAAAACACTACCAAACAAGCAATTCCCTCCTCCCCACATCCCTATGCTTTCCCAAGTGGCAGCATGTGTTGTGTCAGGAAAGGTGTGAGGACCATGCCAGTGAGCAGTGCCCATGGGAATGCTGCTGAGTCTCATATTCTTCCCAGGGAGAGTTATTTGGTTTCCTCTGGTGAGGACCATCCATTGCAGTGGTGGCTGATCCAGGGCAATAGGCACAGGTACTTGTGTACTCTGTTGTCTGAGAAGACCTAAGCTCCTACTGCTGCCCCTTCTATGGGAATCTGTTTTCTGCTTAGCTAGGCTTTTTGTGAAACCTGGAGAAAGTGAACATTTTGCTGCCTCTGCTCTTTTCTCCAGTTTTCTTGGAGCTGACCAAAGACTTCAACAGAGAAAGACAGCAGGATTGCAACAAGACTTTTTTCCTTAGGAAAGCAGACTGAAAATTTGCATTGTGTGTTTGTAAGCAACCTAATTACCTCTCCTGAACAAGCTATCACCCATCAGGTAACCCTCAGTAATTGATGCCACATGCTCCCCTTCCCTGCCCTACCAGCAAAATGAAATAGTTTTACTTACATTAGCATGATTATATTGTTTTTAAACAAGATCTGATTCCTTTTGCCAAATGCTCTCAATAAGCATAGCTAAGTGCTTTCTGTGCATGTATAAATACAAGATTGTTTGTCTTTTTAGGGTCATAAAATAATCAGCCCCTCACTACAAAACAACAGGGATGTTTGGCCATTTTTTCCTGGCTTTTATTGCTATTACTTGCAGTCTTTGTTTCTTTCAGTAACTTAAATATTAGGGTTTTTTATAGCCCTCGTGAACATATGTACACTTTACACAGGGAAGCACACTGGGAAGCAAAGTGATTGCACTTAAATAATAGAGATGATACTATAAGCAGATGTAAAAAAATGCGGAAGAGCTTCAAGGGAAGGTGGGTACTGAAGCAGGAGCATGGCTAGCAACCACAGCAGCACCTGGGGACAGTTGGCCCCACACCTCCTCGGAGCTAGCAAGGGGCTTTGGATGTTCTGCTCCTATTCTTTTAATGGAAACTGAGCACCCAAGCACCAACACTGGAAATTTCAGTCTGGGTCCCACACCAAAGTCCTGACTAAAGTATGGAAATTCATGGAGCTCAGTGGTCCACTCCTACAAGTATCAGTGAGAATTATATTAATGTTAATTGAATGAGTCTGGAATGGGGAAATAAATACCCAATGACCTCCTGACAGTAGAGATTATGATTTTCAACATGCAGTTACTGCTTTTAGCAGTATATTTCATGACTGCTTTAACTCAGTACAGGTGATTTTAGCAATAAGACCATCCCCAACAATTAGCAACCAATCTAAATGTTAATAACTTCTCTTTAGGAAATTAGTTTGTTTGGAAAGTACAGAGCAGTCCCAATGCAGTTAATTTCTTAACCTTCTCTGTGCCCTTGAGCGTACACAGTTCATACAAGAGAGCAGTATTTTTAATTGCTCGTGGACATATGCTATACGACCTCACAGAAGAATGCTGGAAATGATCATTGATGAAGAGCACGGGGCTTCCATCTGGCACCGTTTTGATTTGAGACTGACTAAAATATCTAGCAAAACGGCATTGAAAATGCTGATATCGCTAATGGCCTGAATAGTAAGTCCCAACGGGGAAGGAAGAAGGACAGGAGTAAAGATAATAAAAACTGAGCCACCTGCAAAGAAACCCTTCAAGCAGAAAAAGGGAGATCTGTGCTTTCTGTGGTGCTGTAATGCACAGACTCCTGCCGCAGGAAGACACACGGATCTTACCTTCAAGTTTCATTCATGGGAGGTGGAGAAACCACAACAGCCAAAAGAAGACAGGTTTCTTAAAAGCAAGAAACGTGCTGTATTGGTCCCAGAAAATTCAGTAGCTGTAATTCAGGATATTCATTCCTGAGCAAATTTTTGAACTGCAACCTGTCACAGTCTTTCTGCACCTGGCTGAAGAGGTGAGAAGTTTTGTGTCACTTAATGGAGCTGTTATCAAATCATGACCACAGGTAGCATTTGTGGATACTGCACAAATGACAACTAATAGAGACCAGCACACAGGGCAACACACATTGAGGGTGTTAAACAACTTTATAACTTTGCAGCTAAGTTAGAGACTTAGCAGCCTTGCCTTGGACAAGATCTTGCCTACCTGCAAGTTTTGCTTCAGATCATCCATAGAAATGTAGACCAGTTTTAACGATGCTTAAAGGAAATGATCTGTTAAATGCCTCTGCTGCCTGGTTCCCATTGGAGAAGGATGGAGATTTCCAAGTCCAGGAAGCTTGCAAAACAAGGCACATTTCTGCCTCATAGTGTTACTACTGAGTGCTAAGAAATACTTCAGATTCTCTGAACTGTGATACACTCAATCCAGGGGAAAACTTTGGCCGTAAGTCTGACAAACAGGCCCTGCATCCCTCCCTTTTCAGCCAACAGGAAGCTCCCTTTCGCTGTCATCTCACAAATATGTGGGAAAATGGCGTGCATCACAAATGGCATTTGAGGTGATGGAGCCTTGCAAGTCATGACACTGGAGAACAGCTGCAGCAGTCTGCCCAGCAGATCAGCATGAGCTACTAGCCAGCTGCTGGGGAAGGTGCAGGACACAGTGTGGTCCTTTGGGGCACCTCATTGGCAGTCCATGCTGCCTTCCTCTCACCGCACGATGCTGGAAATGAAGGCAAGCAATTTTTATTTCCAGGTGTGCAGCTCTTACTTTTACAGAGCTATCCATTAGATTCAGATAGATCAAATGTTGATAGATCCAATGTATCTCTCGACTGCTCCTCAAGGAGAACTCTGAGATCTCTGAATAAATATACTTTAGGACCAAAGTTATGAGCCTGCACAGCGCGCTGCCTGCACATAGCATGTTAGTGAGGTAAGATTTTAAAGGAAAAATCCTCCAAATTGTGTGAAAACAAACTTCTTAATTGGTGAAAACCACAGTTGGGAAACATCTCAGGCAGCTGTTCTTCAGCTAACTGGAGGCCTGCCAAGTCTTACATAGCAGCTTCGAGCTGAGAACAACTGTGATAAATTCCCACCAAGACGGTAATGTTTCTGAGTCCTAAGCACCTAAAAATAGGTGTATGTAATGACATTGCCTCCTCATCCATAACTGGTGTGTTGCTGGTATTATGGAGTAACACACCGCACAACATCTTCCTGAAAGCTGATGGGATCCTGCATCCTCTGTGCCTCCGGCTGCCTGCCTTGTGTCCTCTCCAGCTCCTACTGAGCAGGAGAAGGGCTCCTGCTGGTGCTGGTGGGCACAGGGCATCACCAGCCCAGCGTGTTCTGCAGACCAGCCCTCCCTGGGCAGTCACGCTAGCTGAAAGCCAGCACCACAGACCGTGGTTATGCTCAGTCCATCCATGACTCAAGCAGCAGGACCTGCTCTGGCTCCAGACATAATTCACATTTCTCCTGAGATAATGCAGAATGATCATTTCTAAACATTACCCCTTCGGTACACACAGAAAGCTCAGTGTTAATCGCATAACATTTGCAAGGAAATCTTTTTAATCACTAATGAAAGCCAAACATTATCTAGCCTTTATTGACCTGCAACAACAGAACACCACCAAACATTTCCCCAGTGCTTTCTGCACAGGTTCATTTGACTCAAATTGTGGCTGGTATTTATTCTTAGCTCACAAAGCTCAAAGAGTTTATATTATTGACTTGCTGTATTTCAGGTTCAATCCCTTGGTGCCCCTCAACCAGATTGAATGAAGTCAGAAAGAGTTAACACCTTTACTTCCAGTACACAAACAGAAAGGTGGTTTATATAATCCACACATCAATTTTCTCTCTGCCAGCGTCCAGCAAATTAACTGGAAAGTACCAAACACTGCGGCAATATTGATATTTGCAACAGCAAAGGCACTGACAATCAACAGCCTGCTGTCGGCAGAGAAAAGAGCAATGTGTTTGGAAGAGTGAAGACACTCGGAGCAGGGGGAGCATCCTTCCCTGCTCCTGGCTGCTTTGTTCCCTTGCGAGCAGATGCAGCCTGAGCAGCAATATTTGAGGTCATGGTCTCCAAATCCTTTTTCATACACTTTATTTCTTTCATGTACTTCTTACGGCTGGCCAACAAACTGGACTGCAAGCAGATGGAGGCAGGGCTACCACGTTGTCTGGTGATGATGTGACACTTTTTCCCTCTCTCTTTGTACAAGAACCAAAGAACACCCAATGAAAATTGTGGATAGAAAGCTCAAAACCAACAAAAAGAGAGACCATTGCCAGCAGCACACAGTGGACCTGTAGAACTCCTTGCTCTGCAGATTTGTGGGTGCTCAAAGCTTGCAAGGATTTAAGAAGCAATTAGAAAAATCCATGGAGAGGAACTCCATCAGGATATTAAGACAAAAGTCTTTGGTTAAGGAAATCCTTGAGCCACAGATAAGTGGAGGCTAGGAAAGGATCTAGGTAAATACCATTACACATCTACCTTATTCTTATATTCTTCCCCAGTGTTGCTTTTCATCACTGTTGGAGACAAGGCACAGCGCCAATGGCCCTCATACAGGATGACTGTTCTTCAGTCACATTTAAAAACTGTGGCACCAGAGGAAACCAATTGTTTGTCTGGCAGAAACCAGTCATTTATTTGCCTTGAGTGAACCAAAGAGCTCTTCATTAAATGGAACAAAAACATCCCAGAAAGCAGACTGAGGGGCTGGAAACTAAGCTGGAAAATACAGAAATAATCTGAGTTGCCTTTAAAACGTTTCTAATGGGCCTTCCTCAGTTTGTGCCCACCAGAGACCAGCCTCAGAGCACAACAATCTTTTCAGAGCTTGCTTTTTGCTTTCCTTCAGCCATCGTTCAGGCTCTTTACCTTGGGGAAGGCCATCAGTCAAATTGTGCTCCTCTTTTTGTTCTGTCTTCTCCATAGGAAAGGAGACCTGTTTGTTTTCCAGCTGAGGAAAGCTGCCTCCAAATTACCTGTGTGGCAAGGAACCATGAAAACCCCTGTTGCGCGGGATGCTCTGGTCTGGTATCTAAAAATGCAGTTTATCTCATAGCACTTCTCCCAGTACATTTGGACTCTGCTGAGGGCAGAACCCACTCGTGAGATTTGGTATCGACAAATAATCAGGTAGGTTTAACTCTTTCTGATCCCCAGGACTCCTCAATTTTCAAAATGAAAAAAGCACCCACCAACATGATGTCAACAACCTGCCTCCTGTACCAGGTGGGGGTGTCTAAGGCTGGCTTGGCCAAGCTCCACCAACACCTCTAGGTACTGTAAATGTATAAATGCATGTTGTAGCTTCCCGAGAGCTTCAGAAGCATCTGCTTCTTATTCAGAAGTGGCTTATCCGGTGTTTATTTTCAGCTCAAAGGAACCCAAAGCCACAGTATATATTATACAATTTCTGCATTATTTTCCTCTCAATATGTTGCATCCCTTGGGATGTGACAAGAGCAGCACAGCGAGGGGAAGAACAGATCAGACCACTTTTTACTCTATGGAAAAATCTTCCCACGTATGTCAGCTGCATGAAAACTTTATTGCTCTTGCACTTCAGAGCAGCAAGCACCAGCTTTGGCCAGCACTGCCTGGGTGCAACCAGAGCAGCACTGTGCTGAGGGCACTCAGAACAGCACTGCTTACAGCAAGATGGGAGAATGGACATGGTGGTGGTACAACTGGCTTTTATTTTCCTTTCTAGTAACACAAGAGTGGTAACACCTACTGCTATGCGTCTTAATGGCAGTGAGCTTCCTGTTTCCTGTGCTGCAAGCTGAATCTCAAGTCATCTCCAAATTCAGACAAGTTGTACAAGAGGAAGAAATTCCAGCCTTGGCATGGAGCATTCTCATGTGAAGATACTACGAAGAAGAAAATATGGCAGAAAAAGTGAACTGTTCACTAGAATATGGAGCCCAGAAATAAAATCTGTCCAGAGAGCAGAGAGGAGAACCTGCACTATTTTAATCAGCATGGTTTGAATAATGAGGAATACTGCTACAGCTCTTCAAAAGCCCATGTGCCATTGTCACGTTAACCATTAACCCTTCCTGTAATGTAAAAAGCCTCAGCGGACTGCCCCTCACCTGCCAGGTCCATGAACCCATGGTGAGGTGCCAGGTTTGGCTCGGGCTCTTTGCATTATTGCCGAGCAGGTCAAGAGCTGATGCACGCAAACACTGATAGCCGATCTCTGCATTAATGCAGTTGCCTAGGTAAGGGTTTTTCAAACAGATTTGTGCTGGGGATGTGTGCCCAGCCACGGCAAATTTATAGTGACCACAGGCTGACAGAGCACTAAAATACTGAAGTCTTTGTATTGTGATTGTACGTGGGAATTGCTCGGTTGGCTCTGAAAGTAGCTATGATTCTATAAATAGTAAGTACTTTATCATTTCTTGCCTACTTTAAACACACAGCTATATTTCAGTCATGATTCAGAGTAAATCAAATTGCATGTGAGCTATGGTAGAAATGCTGTATGCACCAGAGGTATACCCTAAGCTCGTATAAATCAGCACCGCTCCACTGGTGCCTGGGGAAAGGATGCCAATTTCTGCCAGCTGAAGATCTGCAGGGCAGCGTTAGTATCATCCTCTTAAAACTGAGATCCAAGTAAACACTGAACACAATATTGCTCACTGTGGTCCTCACTGTCCTCCTGAGATCAACCGGAAAAAACCAAGCCACACACACACACACACACACACACACACACACACACGCCAACACTGTTAAAGCACTTATTCTCTTCTATGTCATTCATTCCTATAAAAATATTATAAGACTGTGGGTTACAACTGGTTATGATTTACCATAAATCTCAGAGACACGTAACAGAATATTTTGTTTAGGAATATTACCTGGAAATTAGAAACCCAATGAACCATCGATTTTCTGAATGCTGTGGATCCAAAATTTTTTCATAGCAAGATGCAAATAAGCTCAAAGAAAATTAATATTCAGCAGAGGGGAAAAGAAAACAGGATCTATATCATACGTAAAGTTACAAAACAAAAGATTAATGAAAACCTCACTTGAAAACTCTAATGGCTATGGAAGGAAAAAAAAAATACTCATAAAAAGTAATATTAATTGAAGATCTGTGGGGAAATACACAGCTCTTACAGCACAAATGTATTTTCCTCCTCTCTGCAGCTGCACAGCTTGCAGTGTACACCATGCCCTTATTCCAGGTTGGGATTATAACTGGCATTGTAAAGTATGGTTGCACAGAGCCCTAGGTCAAAGGGAATCATTCAATCAGGAATTCACTCAGGAAAGCCTGGCTTTCCACAGAAAAGATCTTTGTGTTTCACCCATCTACCTCTGCACTGAGCCCAGCAACTTGACAGGGACAGCATTTCTGTCTTGGCCTCAGACAAAAGTTCTCGAGCTCAAATAAAGCTTTACTGTCTGTGCTCTGAGGATGATGATGCTTGGTGTTGAAGCACAAGCAGAAAGGCTCTCATGCAGCTGCTTTCAAAAGATTGCAAAGTGCCAAAACAACCAGAAGCAAATCTTCATGTTATTCCACGTTCCTGAGCTCTAGTTTACCAATATGCTGCTGGTGGCATCAAAGTGTCAAAGTTCTCTGCTGCTCCTGCAGGACAGTGCAACAGGCACAGCCACCATGCAGGTTCACTATCACGGCACAGTGATGCATCCACAAAAGAGTTAAAGCAGAACCACATAAAAGCAGGCAGCAGTGCTAAAAATAGGCAACGGTTCAAAAAAAAAAAAAAAAAAGAAAAAAAAGAAGAAAAAAGAAAAAAACCCCTCAACACTTCTTAAATAAATCCATTTATTCCAGGGTTTCATAGAAACTATATAGCTGAAATTGCTACAGGATAATTCCTTATAAGCCTTATAAGAAATGTTGCTGTCCCAGAGCCCCAGTACAAATCCTGGCAAGAATATTGGAGATAACAGATTGGATGCCATGGAAACCGAGACAGACCTAATTTGAGCAGTAACCATTGCTGTTATTTATTTAATTCTGATAAGCCATCTAAATGTAGAATGACTAAAGGTTCCTCTGCACTAAAAATAGCAGGCTGGTAATATTTTAAATCATAAATCGCTCGTGTTTAACAATATTTTGTGCATCTGACATGAACATTTTAAATGCACTGTTGAAACCTCAAAATTAACCCTGCTGTGTTTTTTTCTACAGTAAGAAGAGTGCCTTGCCCCTTCCTCCTTGTATTAACATCCTGCATCAAGGATACCTTCCCTCAGCCCAGGCTCCTCGTAGGAGAGCACAAGCTTGGATGTCCCCTCTGCCCTTTCAGCCTTCTGCAGGCTTAAGGTAAATGTTTGAAAAAAGGCAAAACTGGGCCGTAGGAACCAAATTCCTCATATTCAATTGGATATGAGAATTTTCTGTGATTGTTTGATCTGAACGCTTCCATAAATAAAACACCTTCTGGGGCACGTTGGCTTTGAGCTGGCTGACAGCTTCCATCTGTTTTTGCACCCCTACCTCCCAGTGCTGGGCACCAGAAAAACAAAAGCCTACAGGTGTACACGCACAATTTCTGAGGCTTTGGGATTTTGCAAAGTTGATGTAACACATGGAAGCAGCGGAGAAGTGGGGCTGCTGTTAGAGCAGGGAATGGTGGTGCAGATGGCAAAAATAAAGCAGCTGCTGACAGAGCTATGCCATCCAGAAGAGCCCAGAGCAGTGGCCAGGCTAATGATCCTACAGAGCTGGAGTTTCTTGCCAATTAACACCAAATAGCTCTGATGACATCGCTGTAGTGGTGCCAGTCTAAAGCAGCTAAGCATTTAATGGTGTTCTGGATTTGGTGCAAAAAGCAGAAAAGTGACTAATATTCTTTTCTTTGCAGCGAGCTGAGCTCTGTGCCATTACCCAGCCATTCCTGTCTGCAGAGCAGGGCTGAAGGGGAGATGTCAGAGTTGTTTTCTTCAGCGATTCAGAAGTAGGACTTCAAGAAAGATATTCTGGGCAAAAATCAAAACAGATAAGAATTGCTTTCAGGATCTGTCGCACTAGAGTCAGCATATATTTAGCTTCCATTGCTTTCATTTACAAACAGGAAGCAACGCAGATATTTATAGCATTCAAAGACCTTTTCCAATGGATTTTAGCTCCAAGGGTCTGTGCTAGGAGGGACAAACAACAATATACTATATTAGTATACAACGAGCATTCAACCTATATATGGCACAACAAGACTGGCGTTATTTTGAAAAGGTACAGGTTGCAATTATAGGGCTTTTTTTTACTGTTTCACTGTGTGCTGTAGGACTGTTGCCAGTTTAAGGCTTTAATGGTAAATTATTATGCTCAGAAGTGAAGGATTCATTCATCAGCCAATGTTTAATCTCGAGTATGTTATGGCTGCACAGTGAATGTTCCATAACTTGTCGTTCACTTCATCAGGGTAAATTAAATCCTGCTGGGCAAGCTCAAGGTAAAAAATCAGATGTGGCAGTTTCCTCTAAGAACCTACGCAGGGCTACTAACAACCAGGTTTTAGCTGCTACAGAAAGATAAGCTGTTTCTAGTCCAACTTTCCAAAATTAAAAAGTTGTAGAGGGCACATGAGATCTCATATCCTGATTAGCTCTCTCATCTCATTAGTCTGAAAAGACATTCATCTTCTGAAGAGTATCTGATGGCTGCTTTTCATAAAGGAGATCTCTCCTGAGTTATCCAACTAACAGCAAAGAAGTATTTTCTGAAAGGATCTTTGTTCAGATGGATTCACAGCGCGATAAAACACTGACTACACAAGTATAATAGGAAGACGTTGAATAATTTCAAACTGAGATTTCACATAATAGATGTCAGAGTGCCTATATTTAGCCATCCAAATCTATACTTAAACTCTTACATAAAAGTGGCAAACTAGAAATCCACTATTGAAAGTTGGTTGATGGAGCTCATATCGTTGTTGGTATGAGTTTGTTGCTGCCATTTCATTTTTCCACTCTCTTTAATCCTTCTCCTTTATGCCACTAAGCTTCTCTCTCCCCACTATCCTTCTCCGCCTCTCAGTAAGGATATGTGAAAGCTGCATTTAGCTTTAGGAAGATGCCTGGACAGCAGCACACTGAGGTCTTTGAGAATGTGGACCAAGATTCCAAAGGCGATCCAAAACCCTCTATGACCTGCAAGAACTGATGTGGTGCAGGCACTGTATGCCCAGCTCCATTGATCTCTGGCGACCTCAACTACCACCCAACCAACTGTAGTGATACCCCAAGAACACCTGTGTCTAGTTAACCAGTTCTTTGAATAGTGCACAACATCATGTCCTTGATTTGACAAACTTATGACTCCGTAGACTTCTGGGGGCTTGCCCCCACACAGACCAGTATGTGCGAGGTGACAACATGTCCCCAACAAGTTATAACACAGTAATGTTTAGCACCAAAACATTTTATCGCCCTTTCATTGCTCCAAAGCTGAAGTGATTTAATTACAGTGGATGACGTGGGAAGAAATAGGTAATTCTGTTAATTCTGGAGCTGCCTTTGACATTCAGCAGAAAGACAAAAGTGTATTGAAACAAGTGTAAATAAGGTTAACATATCAAGGGAATTGCTCCTAAAATTGAGAAGTGCAGTCATCTGCTGACAACAATCTATTCTCTGCTCTCAGAATCATAGCAGGGCCATGGTGATTGTAGTTATAGTTGAGTCAGCACTTCCATTATGAGCTACCATTTTCAAGAATTTATGTCTTGGTCATTAAAGTAAAAAAAATCTTGGCTGAAATTTCCAAACAGGCTCCTTAGGTCTGATCACGCCCCTGCTCCCTACCTGGCGCTATCAGCTGTTCCTGCACAGCACGATTATGAGGCATTCTGGCACAAAATTACTAGCATCTGAATCGCTTTGCACTACCAAGAACAACAACTGAAGGGGCACTAGTTCAGCAGATCAGTCCCTGCAAAAACACAGGATTCTGGATGTCAGAACCCTGTTGGAGTTGGAGAATTATTTGAGTTCGTTTCCAGAAATTCAGTCTGGCAAATGACTCCTTATCTGCACCAAGTAGCACCACCACAGAATCAGACGTGTTACAACCTGAAATCACAACCGTTAGGTTTGCAAAATCAAGGCTTTCCTTTTTCCTTAAAGACAGCTCTTACGAGGTTTATTGTGTTTGACTCCTGCTTGAGCAGACATGCAGCCTGACAGCTCTTTGTGATACAGTATTCACAGAGCTATTGCTGGGTATTAGAAACTGTTTGTAAGGAATCATTTGGCTACCTAGGCTAGATCTTCTGCAATAAAGAGATTATTCAGTGACTATCAGCTTAGCAACAGGAAGAGGGACTTTTTATCAAGGGAGGGAACAAAAGAGCAGTAGTGTGCGTGTCAGCTGGCTCAGCACCCTCCTGCAGGAGCACAGGGAAGTTTAACCCAAGATTTATGTGAAGGTTCTCCACCTGGCACCAAGTCAGACCGCAGAGTTACTGAACTGCATCGCGTGGGTGAGTTGTGAGAGCCACCAAATAACACACACTGGAAGTTACACCAAAGGCTCACATTAATCACTGCTTTGCACTGCCAGCCTGGCTGCTAAGGCAGCTTCTACTCATAAAGGACTCTCCTCTCATAAAGATTACCATGAGTTAATTTGAAAAGTTAATTTTAAACCACTAATTCAGAGCCTACAAGCTGGTTGTGTGCAGCAGCATGCAATAAACGCGACTTACAATAACTTAAATTAAACTCTCTTCACCAGGGCCAGTCCATTGTGGATGGGTTATTTTGGTCCTCCTCAGTGTTACAAGAGCATTACATGATGACCTACTTTTGACCAAGTCCTTCCCACACATCAAGGCTTCCTGGGATGGGAAGAACTTTTTTCAGTAGCTCTTCTGCGCATTTCTTGCTGTGTGTGTTAGCTAACCTGCTTCTGGGATGGGGCTGCAGTGCCTCCTGTCCTCCCTGCTCTGTTGGGCATCCCAAAACTCAAGGATTTCTGACTGTTCCTACCTACATGCTCTGCTGGCACAGCTGAGGTCTAAGCACGTACTGCAGTAAGAGCTATTTTGTACGCGTTTATGCAAAGCCTTAATAAGCTTTGTGTTTTCACTCCATTTTTTTCTGTGATCTTTTTTCCCGAGGGAGGTTTCATTCTGTTGGTTCTCACCTCTAGTCCTGAATTACTGCATTTGTTTGCCTCTTTCTTATATTCTTTCCAAAGCCTTCAGAACCACATCCATTCCTCTTTGTCAGCATGTTTCTTTTCCTCCTGTGATCCATTGTGGCTGTCATCTACTTTCTAATGACATTCAAATGGAAGTGCCATGCTGTCAGGCTAATCGATGCTAATAACATAATTTAAATGATTGACTAGTCTTCAGAGACTGTGTTTAGTTGCTTTCTATGTTTAAAAAAAATGAAGAGAAACAAAGCTAAAAGCCTTAGACCTTAGATAAATCAGGCATGTGTAATTTCAACCAGAAAACACCTCACAGCAACTAGTTATGTAAATATTGAGCGTGTCTCAATGAAGTGCAATTCATCTTTTCTCTGGCTTTTCCTAGCTAGAGCTAAATATTGCCATAGGGATATTTTTAAGTTAAACGGAAGAATGAATTTAAGCCTCAATGGGAGGCTTCAACATGGCAGAATATTTAAGTCCTTGTGTAACTTTAAAAGGGCATGAATAGTCCCACTGAAGTCAATGGGATTTAATACACATACTTTAGAGCCAAGTTGAATCACAGCCTGAACAAATGTTGGTTTCATCTTACAGAATTGTGTGACCTGATACCCTACTTCCCAATGTGCCTGAGCTCTGCTGACTGCTTTCCATCTCATACAGCCTAAGCACTAAACCCAAATCCTGTTTCACTTGCAGCTTAATAGGACTCCATTTTTTTTTAAAGTCACATTTCAGAGACATCTTATCTTTTTACCTCCTCTATTAGAAGTAACGCCAGATATCACTATCATAAAACAAGATTCCAGGGAAAACTATTTGCCAGTCCATTTGCTTTATGCGCTTGTCAATCATTAAAGTGTCATCACTGTCATTATGCACATTTCTGCACAGCAGCAGGAGGCGCAGAAAAGAATTAAAACACAAATGTGAACCTTTCTGTGTTTTACCACAAATGTGAACAGGAAACCTGTAGGAGCTCTCACAGTAGAAGCAGCAGCCATGGGGATTTGTACCTCTAGGGATGGACACGGTCCTCATCTGACTGCAAGGAGTGACACTGGTCATGCTGGGAGCTCATGCACCATCGTAGCAGGGGCAACAGAGAGAGAGCAAGGACAGAAATGCCTGCAGTGCTCTCGTTCCTGAGCTGCTGCACTGCCATGCTTCAGACCAACCATCGTGCTTTGGCTTCTAGAATGAGGACAACAAAAGCTACAAGTCAATGAGATGCCTGCTGTTGCACATCTCCAGGACTACTTCTGTGCAAAATTCTTTCTCTCGAAGTAGCATTGTGACCTACAAGATCATCAGAGAGGGAATGGAAGGCTGCACACTGAGCACTGTGCTGCAGGTGCTCCATCTCAGTGTCCCACTCTCTTCTTTAGCCCAGGAGGACATTAGGCAGCGCCAGGAACACACCCACATCCCTCACCCGAGGACCCCTTTGCCTCCAGCATCCTTCATTCCACCATATGGATGCAGAGGAGGAGCGTGGGCTGAGGCACTTTCTCCATACAAACCACACAGGGGGTCAACTTCAGTCCAAATGCTTGTCATCCAAATCACAAGTTAGCCTTACATTCTAGCAGGTCTGAGTCTGTGGGCTTTAAAAACGGGGAGGAGGAGATGAACTCTCACCCAGGCAGAGGAGAAAAGCAGAGATTTAAATATTAAACTCTCCTTGTCTTTGAAAGAATTGGATATGCATATGATAGGATTTTTTCTGTGGGCAAAATTTCTCTGTACCTTTCAAATCAGCAGCATCGCTGAGAGTTTTAACCATTAACAACAGAACTTCACAGCTGTGAAGGACACGCAGCTTCATCCTTACCCTGTTGAGAAGGTTTTCCAAGTTTCTGCTACCAGAAAGAGAACAGGCAAGCTGAGCAAACCTGTTTGCTTGCCAATTTAAGGATTACAATTCATCTGAATGCTATGGCTCTGTACACCAAAGCAACTAAAATATTGACAAGGCTACTTCCAGGACTGATAGTGTTGCTAAAAAAGAACTGCAGTAAATAGGGCAATTGACTGGAAGCTAAAACGGTGTATGCTTTCTGGGCTAAAAAAATCCTCCAAAGATATTTATTAATTCATTATTCAGTGATGACGTGCACAGTGCTGTGCACGCTTAAACATGAGATGCTGCTGTAGCAGCTTCTTGAAATTCTGATTTGCGTAAAATATTTAGTCCATTTTCATTCTAATTAAGGTGCCGACAAGAAGGGAAGCCATGGATCTAGGAGAGGAAAACCACATCTAATTGAAACGAGACTTTACCCCAAGCCTACAAGCAAAATCTTGTACGTGCTTTTAAAGCCTCTGCTATATTTTAGCCATTTACAGCAAACAGCTGTAGGGCAGATCAGAGCCAGCACAGCTTGTGAGGTGAGATGTGTCAGTCGTCATGGTCAAGAGTTAGAGGTAAGATATAAAATGCAATGAACCTCTATGAAAAGCAAATCAAGCTACTTGGAACCTGCTGTGCTCCCAAGCTGGGCTCTTCTGCTACTTGAGTGGTGATAATTGTACATCTGGCAGCAAGGATTTGAGCTCAGAAGCAGCTCTCCAGTCATTTCTCAATTGCAATTGTGATGGGAGGATGCCAGAGCTGACCAGCTGAGAAACAACAGGATCAAAAGACTAATCTTTCTGAACACTGTGATACTATTTATCTCGAGTTCCAGGTTCTGATGGCCCAGGATTTTCAGCTCTTGATTGCATTTCTCTTTCTGTTTGCCATCCCACTCATTCTCTTCCTCAGGCAACAAAGGATGTCATCCACAGAAAGACACTGGGGAGAACTATGGTAGCTGCAAACCAAATTCCAAATGCTGTGACTATATTGATTATTTTTTTACTCCATCCAATAATTAAAGTGCTGTTTGTTTAGACGCTGCACTTCTTAAGGATTTAAAAAGCTCTTCCAGACAAACCTCTCTGCTTGGCCAACAGAAGATTAACCATAGTATTGCACCAAATCCTGCTGTAGGCCATGGTACAGAGTAGGAAGTGCAGTCTGAAGTCTGGGAAAGCTGGTGGTGTGTTGGAGAAAGCACTGCCCTAAGACACTCTTTGCAAATACACTCCAGCATTTCACAGTTCCAGTGCAAGTGCAAGGAAAACCATTCTCAGTAGATTTGCTGCTGTGAAACAGTACAAAGAGACTCCAGAGAAGAGAGAGGCAGTTGCAGACTCAGACTACTAGATTTCTAGAGCTATTTGCAAAGAACGTGAAATAGATCTGTGTGACTCTTCCCACCTGCACCAGCAGTATGAGTAAGTTGGTAACTTTTTCCTGCTTTACTAATGCTGTTTTCATTGAGAAGAAATGGCAGCACTTGGGTGGCACCCAGTCCTTCACACAGAGTCTTCCCTCTGGAACAAGCCCTGACTCATCCCAGTGAGTCAGGCTATCATTCACTTCAGTTGTCTGATCATTTTGAACTTCAAGGTTTGGATGGCTGCATAGATCTTTTCACTTTTAAGTGTCCCAAATTAATCTGTCCATTCATTAAAAACCATAATGACCTGAAAACGCTCTGAACCAGAAATTCTTCCTTGCCTTTAGGAGCTACAACAGATCCCTGTCTCTTCACTGTGGTCTGTAGACTACCCTGAGTTCTGAAAGTGAGACTATTTGCTTAGGAAGTCCTTGATATCGACAACTCATCATTTTAGATCAGAAACAAAAAGTTGCCCAATGGATACCCACCAAAACTGACCCCACTTCTCAGTGGAATCCCTCAGTGAATCTGAGGGAATGTACTGCATTTGCATTTTGCTGGCACTGTTCTGCCAACTGAAATTTCCAGCTGCAAATTACATTTGAGAAGATGTGCAAATATTTTAGGTGCATAATCAATATGCTGTAGATGACAAATTACAAAATAGGAAAGGAATAGCTGGCCATAAAGCATGGCTTCAACGCTAAATTAAGAAGTCTAACACAGTGACAGCTACCATCACGCAACACAGATATCTCATTCACTCTACTAGTGAGTGCATTATTTCAAAGAAACATTTATGCAGTGTTTGTCTTTGCCTGCTTACCAGCACCCATCGTATCAAGCATCCCTATGTTACGGATTCTCCATCTTTAAAATAAAAATTTGAAAACTGAAAGGATAAAGAGATGAAAGCTGCATGATGGAGAGTTCAAAATAAGTATATACTAGTTATCTTTGTATGGAGAACTTCCACTGCAGTTTTGAAAGCAGTGGCCTGCATATAGCAAGCAGTGAGCAATATACAGTATTATGAGTAGGCCTGTGGAAAAAACACTCCTCAATGTTTAAATAAATATTTTCCTATTGAGATATGATCCTGATCTCTAAAACAATCTCATCAGTACAATCATTCATACGATGGAGGAAGCCTCTCTGCTCATCCTCTGGATACCCTGGCTGCCGTGTCCCTGGCTCAAAGCAGGCATGCTGGAGCTCAGCATGATGTGAGGGCATCTGCTCCAACTTGTTCTCCTGTGCCCTGGAAAGCTTTTGCCTTATATTCACTGTGAAGGTTGAGCTTTTGCAGGTGATACACCACACTGTCGTCCTTCTCTGGAACGTGCATAATTTTGTGCCTCAGTGAATCTGCTGAACATCAAACATCCCTGATTACCTGGAATGCTGCAAGCACTGAATATGCATGTCTATAAAGCCTTGCCTGTGAGTCTGAGTCTAGTCCAACAGTAAGATGAAGCTTGCACGGTCTACAGCAGCAGTTATAGGAGGTCCTCTGCCTATTTCAACAGCAGCCCTGGTATAACTATATGCCAAATAAAAATAAAATCTAAAGATTCACTTTTCACAAGATATCAAATACATCTCCAAGTTTTTACCTACAGCTTTGAACCCTTCCCCACCCAGGAGTTTGCTAGTCCATAACTCCAAGGTGTTACATCCATTTCTCTAGTACAGGGAAGGAAGGGATACACGTGCATGAGTTTTTCAGAAGTTTCTGAAAGTGATTTAGGAGTCTATGTGGCAGCACTCCCACTCCATACTCCATGTAGAGAAAGTGGTAAAGATGTCCTCAGCTTCGAACATCTGAAGAGCTGTGGTGAGACCAGAGGTACTCAGCAGGTTTTCAACCACTTGCACCACCTGTGATCACAGCCCTTTGGGAAGCCTTCTTGCACCTTTATATTTTCACCACTGCAGGAAGAAGTATAAGAAAGACTGGAGATTTTTGCCTAGAGAATTGTTCCTGAGATCAATCTATCTGCTGTGGTTGTCCCCTAAATTCATCAAATTTCCCCTTTTCCTGGGGTTTGGATAAGGACCACATCAACTAAGACCGCTGTTTTGGGGGACTTTCTGTGCATTCTCTTGATGTACATAAGTACATGAGATGAGCCTTGCAGCTTCTCTTCTTATCTATGGTGCGTGGTGGAGGTAAGGAATTAGTTTGCAGTCAACACTACACAATTTTTGCATTTAGAAGGGTTGAGGTAAGCAACCAGAATCAGAGGTGTGGAAATGAGAGGCAGAGAGGCATTTGCCATAAGAATTTGATGGAGCGAGGCATTATTCCCTTTCAAGTGTGAGAATAGCAGATGTGTTTTGAAGTCAGCTCCTCTAATGGAGGAAAAGGTGCTGAAATCTGACTTTTTTTGAATCAGAGAGAATAAAAGAGACAGTAAAAATGACTGTGAATGAATGACTGGCCTGTCTCTCTCCTACATAAAAATACCATTAGCTCAGTTCATGTGCCACACGTTATTTACTGACTATGTCACTGAGAAGCCTGTGTTCTCCACTCTGAATGCTGCTGCTGAATGCACAAATGTGTTTTTCCAAGTGTAGGTCGAGGCAGGAGTGGCTCTCCCCAGCAGTTGCTAACACAGTTACTGGAATCAGTTCTCTGTTTAACCAGCAATGGCAGCAGACAAACAGCTTCTACTGGCACCCGAAGCTCTCAGAACAAAGCACACCAGAGGTGTTAACAGTGCAGAGCTGTCTCCTGATAACACTGAAACCTCCCTTGTTGATGCAGGGAGTGCTTGTGCCCTAGGAGCTCTCGGCAGCCTGGATATGAACTTGGGCAAACCCACAGATCTCAATACTGTGGCCCTGGCAGGCCCCACACCACCACCAGTAATGAGGAAAGCAGAGAGCAGTCGTGCCAGACACACCATTGCTTCTAGACGTCCCTGAGCAACACTGAGAGCTGTCACGTTCACTTGGTCATTCCCAGCAGGTAAGCTGAGCTGCATGGCAAAGCCATGAGATGAGGCTTACCTGTCAAGCAAGCAGGAACAGGATAACACCCTTCTCTACTGAAGGGAAAGCAGAGACCAACACTTAGCAAGGTGCATACAGTAGTTATTACCATTTTGTTTGGCGTGGCAGTGATGAAAGTCTCAACCTGCATCCTTTAGATCTGAAGAGATCGCCTAAGGTGAGAGGGATGGACCCTTTCAGTGCCAGGACAAGGGGAGAGAACACATCATCAGATTGTTCCTCTCTGTTCTCCCCTTGTGAGAATCTATCTGGAGTACTGGCTTCCAGTCTGGGGCCCATGTCACAGGAAGATGTCAAGTTTTTGGATAAGGTTCAGAGGACACAATGATGAAGACGATCAGAGGGCTGGAGTACCTCTCCTATGAAGACAGGCTGAAGGAGCAGGGCTTGCTCAGTCTGGAGAAGAGAAAGCTGTGAGGAAACTTCATTACAGCCTTCCAGTATTTAAACGAAGATTATAAGCAGGAGGGAAGTAAACATTTTACATGAGTAGACAGTGATAGGACAAGGGGGAATGGTTTTAAACTAAAAAAAAAAAAGGAAAAGATTTAGATTAGTTGTCAGGGGCAAATTTTTTCACTGAGAGTGGTGAGCTGGAACAGGTTACCCAAGGAGGCTGTGGATGCCCCATCCCTGGAGGTATTTGAAACCAGGTTGACTGGGGTCCTGGGAAGCCTGACCTGGTGCTTTAACCTAGCAGTTGGCAACCCTGCCTGCAGCAGGGGGGTTGGAACTTGATGATCCTTGAGGTCCCTTTCAACCCGAGACATTCTATGATTCTATGACATCAACATACTCATTACAGAAATTGCTGCTTGTTTGCTCAGGATGGGGCTAGGGCCTCCAGGCACTGGCTGCAGCAGCTGCAGACACAAACAAGCCAGCAACAGCAATCATCAGCACCATTTCACCAGGAGCTTCACCTCCTCTTGGTTGTTGTCTCTGATTTTGCAGCCCACCAGCCCAGACCATTTGCTTTCATTATTCCCAGCCAGATTAGGAGCACAGACAATAGACGGGGCTTCATGAAGTCACTGCTCAGTTTGCTGGCTAGCCCTGAAATTCAGAGTTGGAGAGCTCTCCCCACATAAGACAATCTGTTTCCCTCATAACCACCCAGGAGGTGTGGAGAGATGCAGAAAGCAAAGCAAATCCTGTTGCATGAGGCATTTTGCAATGTGAAAACAGCATCAAGACTAACTCCTTTGTTCAACCAACCACTGTTAAGGCAGAATAGAGGTCAGTCAGCATTCCAGCTGAACCTAAGCAAGATCTCTCAAAAACCGAGCCTCTGAATAATCAGCTCAGACATATTTATTTATAGAAATATAAAGTTTTCAAAACATTTCTCAATAAATAGGACCTTGGGTTCCACTGCATAATAACCGAATATGAGGAATAAAAATAGGTAGAGAGCCCTCCGGGAAAGAAAGAAAAGTGAACATTACATCTGTTTGTGAAAATGCTTTTCCTGTAAAATAATCTCCTTCAAGCACATTGGCAGCAGTTTGTTTGGCATAAAGCAGCATCCTCAGGAATGGGCAATTTTTGGAAAGGTAATTAAGCCAGAGGTCAAAACACATCTGGGGAAGTAGGTATGGCAATTACTTAGCCTTGATGCTTAACAGTAGCTGACAGGCAAATTTATACAGTACCCTTTAGGGTGGTTTAGGCTTCTATTTTCTTACTCCACTGGCTTTATTGCTTCTAAATCAGCTAAAATCTAGCCTACAATGAAACTGCCTTTTCCCCTTGTAGTTAGACTAAAAAGACAGCCTTCCAAAAAGACAGGCTTCCAAAACCCTGGAAAAACAACGGTCCAAAACCAACCCAGTCTTCAGAGCTCTCCTCATTCTGATCCAGGTTTCTTTAGGTCTCCCCAGTGCCCATCAGAGTTCCCATTTGCAGCAACAGAAGCCAGTTTGGCGCAGACAGTGTCTTTCAATGATTTTCGGCATGGAAACACATGGAGTTCTGTTCCCACACAGTTTAACAGAAAAGAGCCAGACCAGGGTGGAGAAACATGGAGTTCAGAAAATAGATAGATGCCCCAAGACCACAGTAAGTACCATGGGTTCTGGCCTCCATCAGCAGCTCCTAGCCAGTTTTGGACAAAAGCTACTTGCAAATTCAACGCTGTCTCTGCTTTGATCAAGAGGTTACTCTAGATGACTCCCTCAAGTCTCTTTGCACAAGTGGGTATATGGCTTCCCAGAGAGAATGTTCACAGGGAGTACAGCCCGACTCCAGCACACCAAAGAACTGTTATCCAGTGGTTGCTGGATGAACCTGTAGGGAGGTGCATCCTCCAGCCCCACGGGAAGGAGCTGGCTGTACCATCCATGCTGCACACAACGGGGCAGCACTGGCACTGGAAACAGCACGAGTGGAGCTCCCAGCATGCTCCTGCTGATGCTAGAAATGAACAGGATCAGCAGAGCAAGATGCAAAGAGGGAAAGAACAAAGGGAAAATAGAAACTAGCACATGGAGAAAAAATCTGCAGGCACCCTGCCTTCACAACTCATCAGCCAGCCCTGGTATCCTGAGAAGGCTAACTCACTGAAACGGCAGTGGGTCTGTTTGGAACCCTATCTGAAAGCCTAAGGACAGGTTTCTGTGGCTCTTCGTGGAAGTGCAGTACAACACCTTTTTGCATAAGAGAGAGAAATCTGCTTTAAATCACTCCAAACTATCAAGTTAGAGAAGAGCCTTCAAATTTGTATTATTCCCAAGAAACATGCAGCTTCACCCCACAACAGTTAAATACATAATGGCTTTGATCTCAAGGGAAATGAGTATGAGATCAGCGCTTCCCCTGATAGTTAACAATGGAGGTTTCAGTGGGCATCAGATAACGCTAGCTGCTAAATGGGCTGCCTCCTGTAGAGGCAGTAGACTGTAATACTTGATTTCATCTTCCCCTGTCATTAGTCCCATATGCATGGCTTGCATCGTATTGCTAGTCAAGAGGATAAGCCTGTGAACACCAGGCTCCACAGAGACGTGAAGTGAAGCAGTGTTATGCCAAGAAAGGCAGGCAGGATGATTCAGAGTTGCTTTCAAATTACAGGCTTCTTTCAAAGCGGCAGCCATCTGCAGTCACACAAGCGGCAAGACAAGTGCCTAGGGGAAACAACTCAGTTTCTTTACTAAATGAAGTGGAAGAGGCACCTTACTCACCCTCACCTGCTCTAACTGCCACTGTTTCCATTAATTTTTAGGACTTAATGTTGAATAAGAAATAGAGTTCCTGGTTTAAAACCATCCTCTGTTCTTCCCTCTGCACAAAGTCAATGACAGAAAAGAAGAAAAAATTAAAGCTTTGATCCTGCAGACTCCTAGAGAGGCTTTTATCACCTTTCATGGAGACCTCCATGGTGAAATGGGTTCCTGTCAGCACAAAGCTGCTGAAGCCACACAATTTCCCCCAGATTGTCAGATTTCAGATACTTAGAAGTGTGCAAGCCTGTAGGACTTTTGGGTCTCCTACCTTCATACAGGGTGAGCAAAGCTGTTTTGAACCTTCCATCCAAACTGCATAGCCAGGGCCATAGGTCTTCCCAGTGCATCATTTCTGAGTAACAAACACATCAATTCTAAATCTCTTTAAGAATCTCTAGCAATGGCACCTGACCATAATTTCCAATGACCAGTCACTTGTACTATTTCCAGCAAGGAAGCTTCTCTTAAACTTCCATGATCTTGTCAGAGCTTTGTCTGCTATTTTGAAAAGGTTTCCCTTTCAACCTTTTGTTCCAGGTACAGGAAATTAAAATTTGCCTTGGTTAACACAGAATTGTTATTCTAATATCTAAGCAAATAGCTCAGGTTTCTTAGAATAAAGCACGTTAATCCATCCTTCTGTTATTTTGGCAAGTCTTTGCTAAGGGGAAACTGATGAACCACAGCACTTTCTATAAAGCTCTGCAGTACCAAATCACGCACCTTGCAGAAGTCAAAGTGCATGTATTGTATAAACCCAAGTACCTTCAGCAACTGGTGATCTCACCCAAAGATACTACATCAAACTCCTTCAACACGGTTATGTTTCCCTTAATCTGCAGTGCTAGGAATGAAGTAATTTTTTCCTCTATACTTCAACACATTCAGTCTTCTTTGAGTTTCCTTTCAGATAGCATCAACAATATAAAAAAAATTGTGATTCTCTGCATACACCCAAAATCCATCTAGTTTAGTCACTGTTTTATTTGCATTTGCTTGAAGCATAAACACTAACCACTTAAAAGCATCCCTATTTGAAGCAGGTAAAAAATAAAAAGACAGAAAAAGAAAGCAACAAGAAAGAAGAGCCTATTCTCTCTACACATCTAGCAGGGCTAAATTCATTTTTATTTTAAACCACTAGCTGCTGTCCGTTATTAAGTGTACCACAACAGCTACAGGACAGAAGACTACAGAGATTGGCAATAATGCCATTCTGGGTGATATAAAAGGAAGAACTGGTTGAGGTTCCCAACAGATTATTCACTCATTTAAGCATTGGCAGAATGGGGATGCATCAAATTTGCAAGATGGTAAAAACAATGGAGAGAAGTGATGCTTACAAGTGGCTCAGGCTTATTTTTCACAAGGGCTTCTTCTAGTTTTAGGCTTCCTTTTATTAAAAAGGATGCATCAACAGTGAGATATGCTTAACATTAATCATGTATGTCAGATCTTGCAGAACATTTACATATCTTCAGGTCTGTGCCAAAATGTTATAGAAAGACCCCCACCGGAATAAGCCTTTGATCACACCAAAATGCTATTTTTGCTCCTAGAGGTGATTCAGCAATCAGCTCGCAGGGCTTTTATTTCTACAGCTGAGGACCAAAGGCCTCAAAGATATGCAATCAGCTTCGCTGAAAGATCAGAAGTAAAGGACTAAGGGGCTCTAGGGCTAGCTGCAAAATCAAAGAGAGATGTTCCCATTTTGCTTCTGTTTCATTTTGCAGATCACCTTGAGGGATTTGGACCACTTCTTGAATTGGCAATGGGTCTTTCCACCCAATATGCTCTCCTTTAATTAGCATAAATCAAAAGCCTTGATAAACCTTCTGCTTTGTGGCCATACATTTGTGTCCCCTACGTGTTCCAGTCCCAGACTGCATACTTTTCCATCCAGTTGCTTTTATAAGTTCTTCTTTTAAGCTTTTTTTGGATCACTTCCCCCCCCCCCCCCGCACACCTGATCCCCATTCCCTCTGCTGCTGGGGCAGTTCCCCAATTCTTCTTCCCTAACTCTGAGGCAAGAATTCATCTCTAAATTCTAGCCCATACTTATTTATGGATGATCTATTATTTTCTTTCTTACATCTCTATTCCTTTCCTCCTGGAGGATGTGAAATTCAGATGACAACAACAGTAACAACAACAAACAAAGAAAAAGGACCCCAAAATCCCCCACAAGTTCTCAAGGTGTGCACACTGGCAAGATGTAGATTTGTTCTTTTCTGTGGATACGCATTTTGTAGGTTTTAAGAGGAAACCAGAGGGGAAAACTGTTACAGACAAGAAAAGCAGAGGTCTGCACCAAGCTCAGCTTGCTTAGGGCTCTACAGAGGCTGTGCTGGAAAAAAGATGTTACTCAGATTTAGCTCTGAATAAATTACCTTCTGGGAAGCTTACATTACTTCCACAGCTAAAGAGAAAGAGTTCTGGTTTGTTTTAGTGGCACACACTGCAATTCATTTACCTCTGATGAGTTCGTCACCATTTAAAGCAACAATGAAGATAGAAATGGCATTTAAAACATTCACTAGACAGATTAGAGACATTAATTAAAATTCATTTTATTTCAGACATGATAATTTGTTTTCCTTCACTCTGCTGTCAACAGTTTTGGTGCCACCTTATCTCTGCAATGGAGCGTAACTACAGCAAGCCTTTCAGCTGAGATCTCAGTTACCGAGTTTTGTCTTCTGGCAGCAGACAGAGAGCAGCTGGGCCATCTAGAAGACACTTATTACCTGAGATAAGGCAGAGGGGATGCTCTTACAGGCTCAACTGGCAGACTCACGAGGGCTCAAGCTCATGTGTTGAGCGTGCATGGCACAGACAAAGCATCTTGGCTGAAGACAAACTGCATTCTCTAGTTTGATAGTTGCTTATCTATGAAATCACACATTGTGGGAAAGTCCTACCTCATGTAGTAGATAATGTCTTCTTGTATCAAGCCTGTTTATTCCTCCATCTCCTAGATGATTTCACCAAGAACTCAGTTAAATAGGGTAGCTTTAATGCATAATAGGAAAACATCATCCCTTCTTTGCAGAGACCCTCCAACAACAGGGCTGGTCTTATTTATTATTACAGGGTTAGCCTGGAAGAAGTTTCATGGAGATGGATTTGTTCTCCAGAAAAACAAAGCTGTATATTCTGAGCCTGGCACTCATACAGGCAGACCATCATACTGTCTCTCTCTCTCTCCTTCTTCCCCTCTGTGGGTTCCTCTGCGTGGAGAAGTTTCCCTATGCTGTACGTTGGTACAGATGTCCCCTGTGGAGCTCTTATCTCCACTGAATCCTGCATACATTAGTGGAATACAAAAAATACATATATTTTCAGGACTTTCCCATAAGAATCCTATCTTAAACATTCACTGCTGAGTGATTAAAGCAACCTAACATGGTCCTCCTAGCTATGGTTAATCCAGTGACCTTTACAAAAAGATAACCTTGCAGAAGTTTATAAATGGGACCATTTTCCATCATAAGCTAATTTTCTTTGGGAACTCACATTTTAAATGAATATTTCTCACCATACCCCTCTTCCCAGGAGGTCACTGCACATCCCCAGGCAAAGCAGTGCCAGCTTCATATGCACACAATGTTCAGGGGGTTCTTTTCCAGCTGAAAACTCAGTGCAGATTAAATTTGAAGTCCTATTCACTAACTACTTACATGTCTTCACTACTATTGATTACTGTGTAGAAAGTTCTTTTAAAGATTTTAAGCTTCTTTATTTTTTTGAAAAAGTACAGGTAGTTCAATCAGTGCACGGGGAGGTAATCAAGTTATCATCCTCTGAGATTACAGCAGGCCTTTCCTACATAGTTTAAGCAAATGAAAAACTGAATCTAAAATAGACGAATGAGCAGTCTCAGAGCTCACCTCTACAAAGGCATGTCAAGAACCCAATTTTTGCAGCAGCATGGTGGACCTGCTCAGAAGAATACCACTATTGCTCCTGTAGGGTCAACCCATGTTGAGAAAGCCACAACATCCAAAGGCCAAAGGATGTTTAAAGAAACAAATACCAAGACTTATTCTAGCTATACTACATGGAAGATGAAAGTACTGTACTGATCACTTTCCCAAATGCTGTAGTTTGACAAGAAGGCCTTCTTTAGAAACTGTGTTCGCTCTTCATTTTTAATCAAACGGATTTTGTCGTCCTCCTTACAATGGGTCTGAGCCTTCTGACATTGCTGCAGAGCGGAGATGCCACTAATTAATACTGAAAGACTCAAAGCTTTAAGTGAAATGAAGGATTTGTTGGATAACATTTCACTTTCCTTAAACTGTTCACCATTAGAATTGAATGCTTTAATTTTATGCTGATTGCTTGCAGAACTAATGTTGAGACATTTTCCAAAGAAACCCAAGAGCCAGAAAAGCAGTCTATAAATAACTGCCTTGGAAATAAACTTCTGTGAATTGGACATAACCCAGATCAGATTTTCAAGTGTGTTGTAAATTACCCACAGCCAGAGCATAGGTCAAAAATATTTACTCGCATTGAGCTTCATTCCTCAGATTCACCTCCCGGGAGTATTTTAAATCCAGAGCAGATAATAGAGAGGCCTGAAGTTCAGTTCTGCTTGCCCTCAGCCCTGTGTAGTTATTTATTCCTGTACTGATACAGCAGTATTATCTCCTGGTCTTGCACTAGTGCATGTCTCCCTAAAAACCCAAATCATCATATGAGTTTTCCACTATATTAATACAGAATGGACTGCTTGTGATTAAAGATCACTTATGATTAAACCTGACTTGAAAAGTATTACAGCAGCTTTAGAGAAATGCAGGAGAACTGAACTATGAAGCAGGAAGAGAACTGGAATCAGACTGCTGGCATGAAATGAAGGCAGAATTTGGCCCTAGATCTACAAGATCAAGGTGGTAGCTGGACAACTTGAGTAAGACTGTGTTCCTGCTCTACATTACTTGCACAGTGCAACCTGAGCTGGAACTCTTGAAGCCTCAAAGAGAAGTGCTTGGGACCATAATCATTTGTAGGAAGATATGGAGTATTTACCTATCGAGGCAGCAAGCATGACTAGGAGCTGTGCTGCTTTTTAGAAGGAATCTACACATCATGAACTCTTCATGTTTCCATGAATTTGACATAGCTTTCAAGGTAAAAGCTGATGCAAAGAAGCAGCCATCAAAAACCCTTGGGAGATGTTTTATGTGATTTCTAAGATAATCCTCTGCAGTTTGAAATTACGATCTAAGCCTGAGCTGTGGAACTCATGCATTTTTTCAAAGAGAAGGGCCTAATTTAGAAAGAGTGTCTCACATATTAGACATAGCATCTTTTTGCTGGTTGTGTTCCCATGCATGTGAGACATTCCACTTGATTTAAGAAGTTTACAATATGCTTCAGCTCAAACAATATATTCACAGTTAGTCATATGGCCTTATTGCAAAGAGGGCTAGCCAAACCAAGATAGAATTTTGCTAAGGTAAGATAGGGATGCTGCTTTTTAACATTACTTTGTATTAGTTTAAATGCAAATTAATTCAGCCTTCATGAAATAGAGTTGGAGGCTTTTTTAGAGCTGGCAAGTCAGAACACCCAACCACCCATTATTGATTGCTGTTAACAAGAGCAGTACAACAGGGCACTAGGTCTTGGGGACTGAAGAGAGAACCCAGGTAAGTCAGATGTGCCAGAAAGGCCAATTCAGTCTTAACTGTAAACTGTTTATTGCATCACACACTTCCGACATTCCCAAGAAAATCTGCAGTGTCTCACTGTAGAACCAGACCAGTGGCTTCATCCACCATATGCACTGATTTTAGCAGTTAACAGGGACTGAGTGGTCCCTTATTCCAAATTACATCAACAAATTAACTGCTTTGTTCAGTAGGTTCCAGAATTATGAGGAGGGCTTCTAGTTTTTCCAGGTTCCCTTCCAAGTCAGTCAGCTGGAAGTGTTGGTCTGAGATCATATTATTTAAGCATAGGGCAAGCTTAAAGAGCAGCTGATCTGAGTACCTATGAGTACCTAATGCAAGAGCTGGCTGGTGGTATCAGTTAGGGACACACAGGTTAGAAATATCCTTATCTCTTCTCTGCATATCCTCCCCTTAGATGTTAATACATCCTCTTGGATTCTGAAGGGGAAGAAAGCAAATTATAAAGATAGTAGAAAGAAAGGGAGGAGGAGAGGTCGAATAAGGCACAAGGATGCCCTGCTACAAGGAGAAAATAGGAACATTGGATGGAAAATGGTCAATGCAAATTAAACAAACAAAGGCATAGTCACAAGCACTGACAGAGTAAATGGATAAAGGAAGAATAATTAATGTTAGTAATTTAAGCTTAATATTAAGTGCGAGGTCTAAGACTGTGGTAGACCTGGTTGTGCTGGCTGAGACTCGTTTTACTCCAATTTTAACTATACAAAATAAAGTCTGAATAAAGCAAGAAGCACCTTGATCACCCAACAGAAGACATTGGAGCAGAGCAAGATGAATCCTCTCCCACGAGAGAAGGAGGAAACAAGCTCCTCTAATTGCCTGGGTGCTGTTGGCTGGAGTTAAACAGAGTCTTGTACAGGAGCATTTCTCAAGACACTACACTATTTATGCCATCAGCAGATGGCGGTGATGGGTTTACTGGAGGATCAAGAAACATCTTGCAGAGATCTGTTTCAAAGCAATCTCCAGAGCTCACGTTTGTGTCAGCAAGCCTGCAGCAGGACAAACCTCTACCCTATATATGTGCCTGGCCTATTATAAAGATTGTGTCATCTCATGCCAAGACACAGTGGCAAGCCAACTTCCAAGCTTATATTTAATTTATTTCTTTGTCTGCATGATGATGTTCGAATTTGGTGATCTAGCTGACCCATCAAAATCTGCAGGAGCTGCTTCACTCTCAGAGCTTGGTTTCATTGCTTTATCCAGTTTGAAGTGGAGATGCTGAATTCTAAATTTAAAATAACGTCAGCAGCTCGGTGCATCTATCTGTGCTCGCACTTTATTTTCTGAAAGACGATGACCAAACTAAATCCAGATTTCCTTTTAATCTTGTCTATTTTAAATCAAACTGAAAAAGATATTAAAGCTGCTACTGTGAAACGTGCTGCTCCATGAATTAGTAATTTTGTTTACTTTCTACACTGGGAATTTTTTTGCCTGTGTTGCTGTTTCTTACTGCCACTCAACGTGAGGAGCTTTTATTTGAATGAGACTATTTCAAAGCACTTTTACGCTCATGTAGAGTCAGGGACTTATTTATTTTCTGACAGTTATTTACTTCCAGTAAATATTTCACAGCCACTGGATCTCCCAGATGAAAGCAGAGTTTGCTCTGTGCTCCTTTGCAGGAGTCTAATTAAAAACTGAATAAAATGGGAGGGACAGAGCCTAAATGCTAACTGGGATGGATGTGTCCAGAGGGAATTCAGCAAGGGGAGTCTGCTCCTTGGCACAGGCATTGGAACCTCCACATAAAGGCAAAATAAGAGTGTGCAACGCAGGAACCACAAGCTCTGAGATGGATGAGAGAGTAGGGGAGAAGCTTTCTGTGCTGAGAGCCAACCCTGCTCCTGCACAAACTGACTGCACGCTGCCATCACTGCTACTTTCTCTAGTGAGTTAATCATTGCGATGGGATAATCAGCACTGCAAAGGGCACGATGGCTGTGCTTCCTCCATGTTTGGGTAATTTCCCACGGAGAATGGCCTGAGACTTCACACTAACCAAATAAAGAGGGGGAGAAAATGAAGACCAAGCATTACTTTCACTGTTATTTCAGAAATAGCTTGTTTGCTGTTGGTTGAGGTAAGATTACTTACCACAGCTGTCTAGAGGGCAAAGGCAAATTGAAATTTGCTTAAGGTTTTGAGAAGGATTTTTCACATAAAATAGTGCATTTGGAGACAAGGGAGATTATGAACAATCCTTTAACAAGATTCTCAAGCCATCAGCCTGTTTAACATTATCGATCAGTGCAGCCAGAGCACATTTTAAAAAAAAAAAAAAAAAATCAGATTAAAATGGAAATACCTTTCTTGCTCTGACTTCTCATAAACTTCATTTGTCTTTGCAGAGGAGAGCTTCCCTGAAAGACCAGCAGCTTCCAGGCCCAAGGTGATGGCCCTGCTGGAAGCATGATGTTACCAGCACATGCCAACTGCTGCCACTGCCTGTTCTGCTGCCTCCTCCAGCCCAACACACCAGCCCCAAAATACACACTACCAATTTTTTGTTGGCAGTTCTTCAGGTCAGGAAGTTCACACTTCCTTCCAAGAAGGAATTTGCATTTTTCACTCCAACCGTGGACATTGAAAATAACAAGATTTACAACTAACAAGCCAATAAAACCCAAAAGGAGAAGAAACGGGTAGCAGTGTACCAGTACCTTAGACTCCTCACAGCCTAGGGAGTAGAATCATAGAATCATTAAGGTTGGAAAAGAGTGCTACAATCCCCAAGTCCATCCCAACCCAACCCACCATGCCCATAACCACATCCCTCAGTGCCACATCTCCACAGTTGTGGAACACCTCCAGGGATGGGCAGCCTATGCCAGTGCCTCTCTCCTCTTTCTGAGAAGTTTTTCCTAACGTTCAACCCGAACCTCCCCTGCTGCAACATCACCTTAATCAAAAATAGCCCCAAACCAGAAGGGACACCTCACAGAAAGCCTCTTCATAGGAAGAAGCACAGCTTGACTGTGCGTTTTCAATGCTCTTCATTTGAGAGCAGAGAACACCAAATCAAAACAAACCCAGATCAGTTATTTAATTGATGTCATCCACCTAAACAACAAAGCTTTCATCTCCAAAGAGCTCACGGTGGCGATCACAACTCTGGGGATTTTGGTTTCAAAATAAATAAAAATAAACACTTAGCTTTCAATTTGGTGCTCCAGAAGTTGACAGCAATAGTAGTAAACAGTAGAAATTATTTGTGTTAATAGCCTTGTTTATTCTAATGATGTTGGCATTTTCTGTGGAGATTAATTAGCCATAATGTTGCAAATAGCATTACACGTGAAATATGCACAATAAAACAAAAATTATTTGACTGACCTATGTTCTGAAGTAAAATATTTGCAGTAATGAGATTTCAATTATCCTTTGTTATGGCAGGTCATTCTCTACACTCTTCTTTATTGATAGGAGATGTATTGTTTCAGCATTTTAGCTCTATTTATTTTCTCCCGTTTGCATTTTCTTATGCACAGAAAATGAGAGATGATCGTTACCTTCTTCACTTTGCATTCAATTTACATCAGTAGCACATTACCTCATCCAAACTCATTTATCTGCCACAGAAATTTGATAACAAAAGCTACTGTCAATGATGAATAAAGATCATTTCAAGTGGAGCAAGAGGAGACAAGATGAATTATTGGTTTGGGGACCTTTTGTTTACTCAAGGAAAGAAAAATATAGGATTTTTTTCTACCTAGGCAGCACAGATCTCACAGAGCTGTAACTCAAATTCAACATCTCCTATTTACCTACAGCTGATGCTCCTTTCAGCATACAAAAATAACCCCATGCAACCACAGATGTCCCTTATATCTGCTGCACAAAGGAACATTTTTTACATTTTTGACTGATTGAACAGAATTGATGTTTCACAAGCTCGAGCAAACACTCTTAACAACTACCCAAGGGTTGCTGTAGCCTCAGAGCAACAGAGAGCTCTCCAGCCTGTGAGACACAGCACATCCAGCACAGCACACCGCTTCCCATCAAAGCAGCCAGCCCGTCTGGGAGCGCTCGTGGCACTGTGAAACGCACCGTGGGATTCTCTTGCATCAACAATAGCACAATATCCATCTTGCTTTGACAACAGCACATCATCCATCTAGCTTTGCTGGGAACTAGTGAGAGCTGCCAGCTCCTCTTCCAGCCCTTGTGTTTTAACAAGCCGACAGAGCCTGCTAGCCCCCATCATGCATGGGTGTGATGCTGGACACCAGCTCTGCTCTGTGCACAGGACAAGCTGCAATTGGGAAGCATGGTTTAAGGAGCAGGTCATTGGCATAAAGCCCACAAGCCCTCTCCAGAGTAGGGTGAATGATGTCAGCTCGCTTTCCCTACAACTCCTCAAGGAAAGAGAGGAGGGGAGAGCTTTGAGTGCATTTCTTTTGACCTTTCCAGAAACTAATGCTTCATTTTTTACAGTATCCAGTATTTTCCCCAAAGAAATTCCTCACCTTCACGTTAAGGGAAAGTCAAAAGGGAAGAAATGGTTTCTTAAGAGTTATAAGTAACACACCATTAAATATTAAAGGTTTTGGATGGAAACCTAATTTTTGGTCAGTCTGAAGCAGGAGGTAAGCCTGCAGCCAGAAGTCTGCTCGCTCTCCCTGCTTCAGTGACAGCACTTGTAGGGTCATCTCCAAGTGAATCTGTGCTGGCCCTCTTCGAAATGTGAGCTCTGCTGAAGGCTTTGAAAGCGCTACTATGGATTTTATGTGGCAGATAACATCATCTGGATAGGAATGGGCAACCCAGTGCTTTGAAGAGGCTACTGAAGCTGGCTTAATATATTCTTGTGCCTTGCTCGACCTCCAAACCTGGCAGCAATATCCTATAGGGCATCAAATGACCCCTAAGGCTGCAGCTACCTAATACATTTCTTCAGCATGGATGTGTCCCCTCGAATAACACCCTCACTGTCATTCCAAGGCTCAGCAATGGCACATCTGGGGACCTTAAATTAAAGGGTTACCCAGAACAAATAAACAGGAGCTTGCACTTTGGAACTATTGACCGAGCTCCACCACCTGAACAATTTGTTCCTAGGTTTGGGCAGTGGGAGGAAGATGGCAAAAATTCCCCTCATACTCTCCTTCTGTCTTCTGGAAGCTTTTCTTGGTGCCGAAAGTACAGGTGGGTTCATTTTAAAGCCTAGGAAGTCCTTTGCTTCTGGGGGTGGGGGTTACTGGCACACATAGAGGGTCCGTTTGTCAGTTCACAGGGGGACAACTTGTGCTGTCTCATGAGAGATAGACAAGGGGGTCAGTGGGACTGCAGCATTTCAGAGTTCCCCTATTTGAAGCTCTGCTTTTTGGTTTTTTGTTTTTTTTTTTTTCCAGCTTTTATGCTGATTTTTACACAGAAAGTATCACAGGGATTAATTTTTAGAATGGGATTTCTCTTGAAATTGTACAGCTTTCAGAGCTTGATTCAGCCATTTAGAACACACGCACCCACACACAGAAGGAAAAACAGGGAACATGTCACTGGTGGAGTAACAGCCACAGCCTCTGTGTGCCATCACTTTTTCCCGGAATACAGCACTCACATCCATAGAACAGTCATTGGGCTTGCCACGGTGGGAAATGTTTAAAGCCAAACCCAGCATGCATTTAACAAAGACTATAAGGTGCAGCCAAAACTGTAGACACGATAGAGTAGTTGATGGATGTGGGTAATCACACATAGTAATGCAGGCTGCTGCATGATTGATCTGTAGCAGCAACAGTTCCAGCAGAGGCTGGTTCACTTCCAGTGTGAGTATTTGGCTGGTGCAAGGCCTTTCTTCTTTTATTAAAACATTGCAAGTAACAGGTAAAACAAGGAAGAAAAAAACAAGCAAACACTTTAGAAAAAGTACTTTTATCAGTGGAAAGTGAACAGAGTCACCATCCACCCAGGTGTATTTCCTAGACAATTTAATACTCAGCTGGCAGGACAGGTCTCATCCCGAGCCCAAACACCCCCTCACTTTTCCAGGTACTGATTTAGAAGTTGCTAAGCCACACATAAGCATATGCTTGGTGGGAGAATCATTTCCAGCCAGAGCAAGGACCTTGTGTGTGACCCCATGAGCCTGCCACTTTCAGTTCAAATCAAGTTCTGCCTATAAAGCAGGAGTGGGATTAGTAAACATCAAGAAAGTCAAGATGGGTCTGATGGAGGTGAAGTTGTTTTCATTAAAATTAGATCTCCCCTTTAAATGAGTTAATTATGGCAGTTGCCTAGCACGTTCCACCAAGAAGAAATGAAGGAGCAGACCTAATGAAACGCAGCCACAATCAGAGGCATGCTGCTGTGCCCACGTCTGGTTCCCCAGGCACTAACCTCAAGGAGAACCCAACAGGGCTACAAAACTAATGAAGGCTGCTCCATCTCCCTCAATCCAACCTTTTCAGCCCAGCTTGGGTTCATGCCAGAGGTTGTAACACATGCTGGAAGAAAGAGGATCTCCTCCAGTGACTTTCATATACCACATATAAACCCCAGTCTTGCGGATGGAAGGGGATCAGACAGCCCATGGAAGCTGCAGTGTTTAAACCAAGCCAGAGTTCTTCAGCCATCGATATCTAGTGCCGAACAATTAGATTAACATCAGGATTTTAATGCACTCCCCTTCTTTTTAACTGAAAGCATGAGGAAGGCAAAGGTGCAAGCTTGCTTTATAGTGATTACAATCATTGCAAAAACAATTAGCACTGCATTGGCACAGAGAGACAGAAATGCTTCCTTCAACCTGGGGAGCAAGGTCAGTGCTGGCTGGGAGAGCACATGTGGTAGCACCACGATGGACCATGTCACCAGGTGGCCACCATTGAAAAGCTGGTGGCAACCTGGACATCCCCTCTGGACCTAGGGCCAGCAGTCTGGAGTTAGCAGTGCTCACACCACCTTGCCTCAATTTCTATGTTCAAACAAGATGTCTCTACGCAGCAGCATGAGAAAACCTTTGGTTTTCCCTTTTTTAATAGCTTATTCCAGTTTAGGCATCTATGATAGGAAGAATTCGCACCATCTGCTAAACTTCAGTGCTCCTAATCACCCTCCTGCCATCAGCCAGTTTCACCTACCAACTGCTTTGACTCCAGGTTCCCCAGCTTTGGTTCACTGGACTGCAGTTAAATTAGACACCAAAGAAACCTAAAGTAGGCAGTAATGCTCCTGAAACATCGCTGGCCGTGGGGCAATGGGGGATGATGAACTCGTGAGAAGGGCTTTGTGGGAGAGCAGAGCCCTGCTGCCCACCCCCCATGACCCCTCTGCAGCCTGACTTTCTTTTCCAATTGCAGTCTTTATTGAGAACAAAGAGGCGAACACAGTTCTGAACAGGACAAGGCGAGCCAATTCAAACAGGCTGGAAGAACTTAGGCCTGGGAACCTTGAGAGAGAATGCATAGAAGAAAAATGCAGCTTTGAAGAAGCCCGAGAAGTGTTTGAGAACACAGAGAAAACAGTGAGTAGCCCTATTGCAAAACAGCCAAAAGCTGTCCTCTGGGCCTCACCTATATGGAGTGCTGGGGTGAAGCATAGAGGGGGGAGGACTGATGAGCAAGGGGGTTGTGTGGCACCCATCACTCCTTGGATATCATTCACAATTTATCTGTTGGGCTGGGAAACCTCGTTGGGTGGGGGGGGGTGCTCACCACTGGGACTACTGAGGTGGTTGTTTCCCTTCAAGCCTTTAGCTTTGGAGCCACTCCTTTAAGCCCAGAAAACAGAAACCAAGGGAATTTTTTTCTGTTTTTTTTTTTTTTTTTTCCTTTGCAGATGGAATTTTGGAAAATATACATTGGTAAGAACTACTTTCTTCACATCCACACGCATAACATTCATCTCTCAGTGCATAACCAGCAGATGCTCATGAAAAGAAATATTTTTCAGCATTTAGGAATTGTTTTATCGCAGAGTCACACACCCTGAACACTGTGGTTGCTCAGCCTATGCCCATCCCGTTTGTATAAGAAACACAAGGAAAAAAAATTACTTAGCCTCTTCTATATACAAGCAGGGTTGGTTTTTTTTCACTGAAAAAAGAAAAAAATAGTTCACACAGACTGCTGCATCCAGTGAGCCCAGGTCACCTTCTGGGCTTCTGGTTTCAGCTGCAGCATGGAGCAGAGCAAGATAGTAAGAGGTAACACCCCTCCAAGTAGTAAATGCTCTGTTCTCAAGCAGAGATCTCCAGATACAACACAGCCTCAATGTGAATCCCTGGAAATGCCACAATAAATGGACCCTCAATGTGGTCACAGAGAGCAGCTGTTTGCAGTTCACACCGGTGGTCCCAAAGCTTTGCTTCTCTACCTTTTTTTTTTCCCCCCAGCATCTATTTCCTCCTTTTCAACCCCAAACCCCGATCACTTCTTACCAAAAAGATTTTAATTCCCACTAAAACATCTGAAACAAATTTTAAGTACATTTTGATAACTAAACTGCTCTGTAGACTGGCAAAGCATGCAGAACATCTCACTAAAAAGCCTTAAATAATTCAGATTATTTGGAAGTTACACAGCCCTGCATTGCAGGACTGTCCTCTGAAA
The DNA here is from genome assembly GCA_028571105.1 of Tragopan temminckii. Lineage (NCBI taxonomy): Eukaryota > Metazoa > Chordata > Aves > Galliformes > Phasianidae > Tragopan > Tragopan temminckii. The sequence continues at coordinate 4,131,682 of JAOWBP010004006.1, forward strand.
AACTGTAACGCAATGGAAAGCACGGCATCGAGGTCCTAAGCTGCAGCAAGTGAGGATTTGCTTAAATGCAACAGCCACGTGCACAGAAATAAAGGAAAGAAGCTGCTTACCTTCAGAAGGCTTCAGGTAGCAGGGATCTCCAACTAGATTCCCTCACCTCCACTGCCAACCCTTAGATGAGGGCTGGAAGGGGCGGATCCTGGCTCCATCCCTTCCAGTCACTCAGGTGCACTGCATACACCTGAGCTCCTGGGCTGGCTCTGCCTTCCTACCAGGTGCTCAATCACTGGTTCAGGCTGTGACTTAGCATTTCCACTACAAAAATCAACTGATGTAATTCAACACTGCATTTATTTCCCTGTCACTGGAACCAATTAGCCCCACAGAATAATGAACACCATCTATTCACTGTCATCCAGAGACCTGCCCTACTGCTTAGTTTACAGGAGCTCACTCCTCGCACCTGAGCTACCAAACCCCACTTGCCCTCCCCAGGTGGTAGCAGCAATCACCATCCAATCCAAACCATCTGTGCCAACCCCAACATCACATCTTAAGCAAGACAATCCCATTCTGTCCTTGTTTGTAGGCTGCCTTCTGCATTCCAACACCGTCCTCAAAGCATTAATGGCCAGGCTTACTGGTAGGACATGCTTGTTCTCTGTTGCCATTGCATCGCCATTTCAAAGCTCCCTTTCCTGTGATTTAACATTGCTTTTTTACTCTTTACTCCAGACCACCAACTTTGCCATATCAGGCATTTTTACTCCTTGGTTTTTCAAATGCAGGCAACTGGGTGAATAAAAGCCTTGGCACATTAAGAAAAATCGAGACCTGCTAATAGTAGTGAAATGTTTAGAAAGAAACCAGTGACGTAGGCTCACAGCCCTAGTATTCAAAGAGGTCTCCAGACCCAGCACACGGAGAGGGACAGCAGTGTTCAAATAAATTCAGATGAGTAAAACCCGAGCACTCTCGATCAGACGAGTCTTCAAACTTCAGCTGTGCAACCAAGCCAGGACATGAGATCCTGCTGAGATGTCATATAAGTGAGATGAAAAAAGAACTACGCAATAGGAGACAATGTATATAATTGAGCCTTTGGATGAAGCACTGCTGCTGATGTTCCCCAGGTGCTGACTTTGCTTGTTGTGCAATTGCGTGCCACAGTTGAGTTTGTTTTCTATCACAAAGATGGAAGGCACGCAGCCTCCTGCTTGTCTTCAAGAGCAGACCTGCACTTGGCCACCACCAGACGTGGTGGACACTCATGTTTGTTAATTCTCCTGTCTTCTCTCAAAGATGGAGATCAGTGTAACTCCAACCCATGCAAAAATGGAGCCGAGTGCAAGGATGGAGTAAGTTCCTATGAGTGCATGTGCCCACCTGGGTACGGAGGCAGAAACTGCGAGATAGGTACGTACAAGGGGCGTGTCTTGAGGTTGTTCTGCCTTCTTTGAAATCCCATCTGATCTAAGGGGGCATAACGATTTTCATCCTAATCGAGGGCTGTTTCAGACACGCTGCACCTTGCTGTAAGACATTGGATGAATGTGCTAATTTACCCTGCAGGCAACAGGACCGTGAGGGGATGTGCTTCAGGGTTTAGGAGCAGATGTCTCCCTCCTCTACCATCCCCTTCAGAGCACCAAGATGCTCTTACATGGGGTTCACTCACCCCATGCGCTCTCACTCCTTTCCATCCTCACACCAGATGCTGAGCGTGGCAGGACCATGGCAACCTCCCTGCCATGGCCCCCTGCTAACATAGTAATCCTAATTACCACCAGCAACCTTGATTCTAAAGGCAAACAAAAGGCAAATATTTTCCTGATGGCTTGAAGAGTCTATGAAAACCAAACAGCTGATAATTTAAGCAAGAGGGATATTCAGTTCTTATATTTATAATATAATCAGAGGCTGTGCGACTCACATAATGTGCTAGACTCACTGCACTAATAAAAGATTCTCTTTCTAGTTGTGCTTCTGCTCTGGCAAGAGAGGAGCGTACGTTAAAAAGAGCATTTCAAAGCTGCATCAAATTTAAATAGTCTCACTGCAGATTTCTCATGGAAGCGAGACAGAAACAAAAATAGCGCCCGAAGTGAGGCGTGAAAAGGATCTCTGTAAAAATAGTAAATGATGGCATTAAAATGACTACAGGAAGGGAGGTGTCCTTGAGGAGGTAGGAGTGGAGTTAATCTGCTGTGAAGAGAACTGAAAACTCACTGAGAATTAAAAGGGTGCCTGCAGATGGGTGGATTTCCACCTCTGAGGGATGGTGGTCCCATGGCAATGAGGGGTGGGGTGGGAAAAGGCACCTGCTGTGCACTGGGATGCTCACTGAGCCATGGCTGCCCTATGGATGCTGAAAACAGTCTGACTGAAATGGATCCTCCACCCCAGGCTGCACCCATCTATTGGTGTGTCAGGAAGAGCATGTGGTTTGCATGTGGTTTCAAATTCAGAGCCCAGCAGTAATCCTAAGACAAAGCTTTCCTGGGGCACCTCCAGGGCACAGGGTGCTCTCTGCTGGCACCTGCACCATGGCTGGATTTCTGTAAGCATGGGGGTTGGAGGGAGCACAATAGTGGGGAAATCACGTGGCTCTTAACCAAATATTTGCAGCAGTCCTTTGGGACTGCCAAATTTTGGATGGCTCCGCAGGGCTGAATGGCTCTGATTGCACTGGGATTGGTATGCAGGGATTGCTGGGGCTCAGCAGCACTTCTTGTAGGACCTCATGGCCATTTCCTTACCCTGCTGTCCCAAAGAGGTGCTCAGCACTCCCTCACCGTGAACAGGGTGAGGATTTGCAAGAGGACACCAAGCGCAGTCTGGAACAGTTGTAGGCAGCCACAGGCTGAGCCCAAAGGCCCAGGTCCCTACAGCTCCCACAGGGCCATGTCAAAGAGCTTTCAGCATCTCATCTTGATTTCTTTCAGACTCTACTTGTGCTACAAAAAATGGGGGCTGCGAGCACTTCTGCAGGCATGACCCACCACAGAAGGCTGTGTGCTCCTGCGCCAGTGGCTACAAGCTTCATGAAGATGGAAAGTCCTGTAAACCTGCAGGTTAAACCTTAATGCATTCTAAGAGAGTCGGGTTAAAGTTTCTGAGGTCTTTTCCTGGGTTTAAGTACATGAATCTCAGAGAATTCAGATGATCTGTTGGAAGCCAACCTTGTTCTCTTGCTTAGAGAATCTTAGCAGATGTAAAGAGCCTGACGCTGCACTTTCCTAATGGCAGATGTGAGGCTGCACTTGAAAGACACTGTCTAAGCATCCTTTTTTTAGCCTAGGTGCATGGAGAGGAGTTCAGGTGTCCGGAGCTTCACACAGAAGGCAAATGCCCGTTTCAGAGGGCTGCTCACAAAGGCACATCTCATACTTCCAGATATGGATCAGTAATTTTCTGGAGACATAACTATTATGCTTGGCTATATACAGGTGGCCATTCAGCCTGAGCTAGCTGAGCTATTTCTTCCAATAGCTACTACTTCGTTACTGATCCTCCACCCAGGATGCCCTGGGTTATAATGGGACAACAGAACATCTTTCATCCTGTAAATCATATTCCCTGAGTTTTCCCCACTCCCAGGCTGTTAGAACAGCTCAAACTACACCAGCTTGTTCAATCCCCACCCAACACAGCAAGTTCATTGAGACAAGCACACTCAGCAGAGGAAAGAGGAGACTGACTAGAGAAAAAGTGTTGTCAATTAAGCTCAGTGTAACATTTGGTACCGTCATATTTCCAACATATGAGCGTGGCTGATATGCCACCTGGCTGGCAGGCAGGAGCCTGCACAGGAATGGGTTGAACTCCTGAAGGGCTGGCTTTCAGCAATCAGACTCTCAGCCTGAGATACTTTCTATGCTTTCTGCTCACGGAGATACATTCTTTGGACCAGAAAGTTTCACTGCTAGCAATAAGACCATCCTTCAGTTTGGGTAATTACTCTTCCCGCAAAAGCTTAACGTTTCTTGGCTCTGAAGCCTTCATTCCCAGCCCAGCCTCCTGAGAGCACTTTTCCTCACCGAGCACTTATTGGAGCCCTACTCCTAACGTGGACATTTTAAGCAAATGTGAAATCTCTGTAGGCCACGCTCGCATCTGATTTTACACCAATGTTTGTTTGCACAGTGCTGTCAAAAGCTTTTCCGATCAAAGACAATGCCTGATGCTGTTTACTATTTTGACTGCCACTATCAGCAGGAATTCGGCACACACTGCGTAGGAGAGAAACGGGAAGAGCTCAGCTGAAATGAGCCCGCAGATGAGGTCTTCATTAACAGGAAAATCTAAACTCAAGCACGAGTTTATTAATGTTTTCCTCACCTTGGTGCCAAGCAGGATTATCTGTACAACTGGCAGATATTATTTCCTGCCCTCTCCCAGCTGGACATTCATTGTTCTGGAGCAACTAGCTGCAGAAATGTCAGCCAACAGCCGGGCTGCCCAGCACGCAGCTCCAGGCACGCACCCCTGCGCTCTGCTAAATAAAGGCACAGCTGTGCCGCCCTGTCCAGCGTGCCCTCTGTCTTGCAAGCTTCCTTCTTTATAAAAGTAACTCACAATTCACATCTAAAACCCATTCTGCTTTTGTTGCTCTTGCATATTGTCTGTATGGATGCTCTGGGCACCGATCATTTCATTTACACACGTCTCCTCGCCTGCTCCTTCCCTTGCTGTGACACTCCGAGTTCATTGCACTGCCAGGCATAACCTCATCCACTTCTCCTCCAGTGCCATATCCCTGCGGGAGGATCACAGCTCCGGAGATGAGGGGAAAGGTCACCCGCACCGAAAACACCATTGAGCGCTGGAACATCACGACCCACGATGAGGACGACGCTCACGACGAAGTGCTCGACATCACAGAGCTGCCCCCCATCACCACCACCGCCCCTGCCAGGATCGTGCCCATAACTAAAAATGACACCCGTGTGGTCGGGGGATATGACAGCGTGAAGGGCCAGCTGCCATGGCAGGTATGGGCTGCTCCCATGTGCCCCCATCAGTCACTGCCATTAGCTCCCTCTGCATCCATGCTCACCGTCCATCACACTGAAACCTGCCTCCAAGGCTGCTTTAGTATGAGATCTCCCATCTCGTAGGAATGCAGCTTCTCTCTGCAGATGGATTTATGCCACAGCAGCAAAATTTCTGACTGGGAGTCTATCCTGGCAAACAACTAAAAGAGTGGCTTCAGCACGCTTGGCAAAGGGCTACACAGCTCCATTTTTGGTGAAGCCTTTCTGAATGGATGGAAATCTCTTTTCAAAGTAATATTCTGATTCTGTTCTCTTGCAAGCCCTGGCACAGACCAGCACTGATTGTGGCAATGACCCATAGGGCCCATTCATGCAGGTCAGCCAGGGGGAGTACCAGAAATCTAAACCTAAGAAATCAGCACCCACAACAAAAGCATATTCACTTACTATGAGCCCACTGAGGCTGGCTGTGCTCACGAGGACCTCCACCTCACCAGACACAACCCTCCCAAATTATTTTGCTCTCCCTTTGGTCACCTGGCAGGTGAGGGTGCCCATCCCGCAGAGGTCAGGCAGCACGCAGGAGGGATGCTGTGCGCTCCTCAGGGCCCGGGATGGCTGCAGGGCTCAGAAAACAGCCCGAGAAAGCCAGCATCGGCCAGCGGGCCAGGCTGAGAGCAGCGAGCGGTGCTGCCATCCCGTGGCTGGCGGCTGGGAACGGCCGAGCGGGGGCTGCCGCTGCGGGAGCGGCTCCAGCGGCTGCAGGGAGGGCAGGAGGAAGCCTGGCAGGATGCCGTGCCGCGTGGGAGAGACAAAATGGGTGAAACAGAAAGGAAATCCATCTTTTCAATATAGCTCAACGAGTCGGCTGATGGATTTAATTAGAAGTTTTAGCGTAAGGGATGTCCTGGCTCGGGCCCTGTGAGTGGGAGGGCACCGGCTGCTCATTTGGTACAGGGACTTAGCATCTCACCTCCTGTTTCTCTGGTCATTGGAAAGCACTCTTACAAGGTGTGTATGGAAGCGCATTTGAGAAAGTGCATGAAAGTGGAGTTTATCATAGAATACCCTGAGTTGGAAGGGACCCATAAGAGTCATTGGCTCCAACTCCTGGCTCTACGCAGGACTATCCAAAAATCAAACCCTATGATGGGTCTGTCTGACCCCCAGCCTGGAGCAGGGGTCATCTAGGGGCAAGTGCAGCATGGCACCAGCAGTGTGTGAACAGCGCTGGACAAAGAGGGGTGGGGGCACGGGGACACGCAGGGAGCAGCTCCCGGCATGGCTGGGGCAGCACTGGCTCTGTGCAATTTAACACAACCCATCCTACAGCCAAACCCATGCCCTGCACCTCCCTCTTGGCACAAACCCCACAGCTGCTGCTTCCTTTTGCTCCCGCAGGTTCACCTGGTGGACAGCAGAGGTTTGGGCTTCTGCGGAGGGTCCATTATCAATGAGAAATGGGTGGTGACAGCAGCACACTGCCTGATGCCAGGGGACAACGTCACGGTTGTGGCAGGTGAGCATTGCGGGTGGCACCGCCGCTCAGTGACTCCAGCAGCTCAGCCCGACTGCAGGGGATCACCCCAAAGGCAGCATGCCCCTCCAGCAGGCTCAGTTGGAGCTCAGAGAGGCAGCAGGGCCCGGCTGCAAGGCATGGGGTGCTGCAGCTTCACAAAACTAATTTGTCTCTCCTTGACAAATGGTGTTTCCCCCCCCACTCCTGGTACCCAGCTGTTCCACACTGCTTGCTGATCATTCAGCGCAGGGCTTTGGCAAGCAGTGCAGTGCCATGTTTTACAGCTATGGCAGAGTCATCTTCCCCAAATTACTTGTTTCCCTTCAGTATGATTACCCAGTGCTGGAAGCACGCTGATGGAGCTGGTAACAGCTACAGGCAATGTTCAGAGGAGGCAGGGAAGAATCTCACTTTCTTGTATTACTGACAAAAATGAGATTCTACCTGAGCCTTGAAACACTGAATTCATATCTACAGAAATTGGCTTATCAAGAGGACTCCATCTGCATCTTCACCTTCTACAGCAGCACAGCTGAGCCCTGGCTGTGAGCTGTGTTACACCATGGTGCTCGTGCTGTGGGACCAAAGCCCTGCCCTGTGCAGGCAACAGGAGGCTTGCAGCTTGCACACAGCTCTTTTATTTCCCTACCTGCCTTCAGGCACAAAACTCAGCACTGCACCCACAAACACGAGAAAGTACACAATTCTCAATGCAGTGCTTTCCCCCAGAAAAGCACGTTTCCCCCAGACAGATGTTTTGTGTTCACTGCATCTGCACGCCAGCTCCCTTCCCAGCTCAGCTCTGCTGTCAGCCAGCTCCCCGTGCACTGCCTGCACACCGCCCTGCAGCACTGCTCTCTTTGCAGGGCAGGATTTGGGGCAGCTAGCAAATCAAGTGAGCAAAACATGGTTTTGCAGGGCTTCAGGAACTGCTGGATTTGTACTCACACCATGCACAGTGCATGGGTAACACGTGAATCCTTCACCTCCATTCGTTTTGTTTATAGCATACTGGGAGGCCCACAGAGCGATAGTAGGGGTGGAAGAAGCACTCCCAGCCCTAAATCTTTGCCTCTCTGCCTTCATCACCGAAGCATATTTATGGGTCCCCAGCAATAGCAAGCAGCTGTCACACAAGTAAAACCCTCTCAAAGTCTCCCTCACTTCTTGCATTTACACTGTGGAAACGCAGCCTGCAAAAAAGCTGACACTCACACTGCTACTGCAGCAAAAAAATAAACCCATAGCAATCAGAGCAGCAGCACAGCCACCAGCCCCACCTCAGTCAGGCAGAGCACAGCACAGCCTGGAGCACCACCTCACCTCTTTACCGGGTCCTGTCGCTCCTTGCAGGCACACACAGGCACAGGGCACAACCGGGGCTGCTGCAGATGCTGCTTAGAGGAGATTGGATGTTGTGGAGATCGCAGCAGAGCACGGGGAAATGCTGCAGCATGGGTTAAACACGCTCTGTGCCTCTTGGGCTGAGAAAAGACATCCTGCTGTCAGCATCACTGGGCCGTGGGTGAGGCAGGGGCTTGGCTGGGGCATTTGGTGCTGAGCCGAGCCCCACAGCATTCCTCTCCCTCCACCTGTTGTCATGGAGGGTGGGGGGTAAGCAGCCAGCCATGGGCACTCAGAGGCAGCTGCATCCTGCAACTAGGCACAGGGACCCACGGGGCCACGCTACCCCTACAGCCCCACAGCTGTGGGTCTGCAGAGGGGCAGGTGGCTAATGAGCAGTGGTTTTTAACAGAGATTTGTAATTCTGGAGGCCTTTCCCTTTGGTGCTAGGGCAGCACTGTTGTGAGGGCGCTCAGCTCAGAGAACGCGTTGCCACACGCTTTGGCAAAACCCTCTGGGCCGCAACCGCTCAGTCTGTATTTCTGAGGCGCTGTGGTGACGGCTGCCATGTGTGACGGGGATGTGCACTCACTGGGCTGCCATGGGCCTGGTGCAGGGACCGGGCTGTGGGAGCACTGAGATGGCACCAGGAGGACACGGCTGTCACCATGCCACACATTCATCCCCACAGGTGAATACAACACGAAGGAGGACGACCACACAGAGCAGTGGCGGCAGGTGGTTAAAATCCTTCCTTACCCCACCTACAACCGCACCAGGAACAAGCACCACAACGACATCGCTCTCCTGGAGCTGGACCAGCCGCTCACCTTCAACAGCTACGTCACCCCTATCTGCATCGGCAGCCGGGACTTCACCAACAACCTGCTGAGCAACGGGCCGGGCACGGTGAGCGGCTGGGGCAACGTGCTGTACCGCGGCCGCTCTGCCGTCATCCTGCAGGTGCTCACTGTGCCCTTCGTGGACCGGGTGACCTGCCTGAAGAGCACCTCCACCACCATCCTGCAGAGCATGTTCTGTGCCGGCTACACGGCCGGGGGGAAGGACACGTGCGGGGGGGACAGTGGCGGGCCTTACACCAACAGCATTGGGGAGACCTGGTTTCTGACAGGGGTCACCAGCTGGGGTGAGGAGTGCGCCAAGCCGGGCAAGTACGGCATCTATACCAAGGTCGCCAAGTATGTGAAGTGGATCAGGGAAACCACGAGGCTCACCTAACTGTGCCGACGTGCTGCTGGAGGGACTGGGGAGGGGGAGGCCGCAGGACCCGTCTCAGAAATCACTGTGTTTTGATAATTGTTTCTATATGAACTAATTTCTGCTCTTGGAAGAGAACCCAGTGTAAACGTGGCAATACGGAAATAAAAAGCCTTTCTAATTACCTGTGACTGCATTCCTGCATGTTCCAGCGTTGGGTACATCCCCAAACCCCACACACCCATGGCTGCCCACCACCATCCCCTTTCCCCACAGCACTACATGGAGGACGTGGTCCCGGCGCAGCCTGCATGGTCCCATTGGGGTGCAAAGCAAGCGGTGCTGGGGGGCAGCTGCTATTTCAGACCTCAGGATAAGCACTGAGGTGCTTCACCCATTTCACTGCCATCACATCCAGCCAGAAGCTGACGGGAGCCTCTGTCACTGCTCGTTTTAAAATCAAAATGTGTGTGCAAATGCCATATTTGTTCCAAAGAAATGAAATAAAGCCAACACTCAGAATTTTTTCAGAACCATAGCAGAGGTGTCTTTGGACAGAATTGCTTATTCTCATAAGAATTTATTTAACAACTTTTTAATCTTTAAATATAGATTTAACACATTTTTTTTTTACAGGTACATATACAATATAGTTCATTTAAACTTGCAGTCAGAGAAAATTCTCTACTGTAATTTATAATAACATGTACATGAAGAGCCTAGTTCAACAGCATACTTAAAGGTAACAGACCATGTCATGTGCAAAGTTTCAAACGTTAAAAATCTCAGACTGTACATTCAGAGTTGCAGAGCTAGTCAATCTCATAAATTAATAAAAGCTTAAATTTAAAACTATGGAAGACAGAAAAAAGATTAAAACCATTTCATATGCAATGTGTGCTATGTTTGAGACAAATATTTACAGCTGTACCTCAAAATGTGTACCACAAGAATTGTTACCACTATAAATTACCCCCATACTAACTTCAGAGAATCCTACTTTTCCACCTAGTGAGCGCACTGTGACCAGCTTTAAAACAGACAGAAGTAATCATCATCAGTGACTTGAAACCTCCCTGGTTTGATTCCCAATGGCTGAGGAACACTGGGATCTTTCTAAGTCTCGCAGTGTTGCTCAGCACAGACTCAGTGGTCCTGCTATGGGGATGTATGGGGCTGCCCCCAGCGCTGGCCATCCAACCCAGGGGAAGCCCTGGGGAAGCCACAGCCAAGGAGCAGTTCAACCATTCCTCCATACAAAAGTGGTCACCGAAAACACTCCAGTGTGTTTGAAACTCAACAGCTTGATACTGTATCTAAGAATTGATGGCTCACAAATCAAAGCCAGAACACAAAGGTCCCCCTTCAGTCCATGGTATAAAACATTTTGTGTCAACGGGACAGAGCACATCCTGTAAGGCATGCATACTATCAACCCTGTTCTCAACAGTCAGATGCTCTTTGCATACATCTGCTTAAAAGTCAAACCACCTGTACCTATGTTCTACAAAAGCAAAACTAGACAAAGAAACACAAAATTAAACTGAGAATTCAATATTCCTTTTCTTCCTTGAAAATTCAACTGATGCATTATCGTTAAAGATGCTGAAAAGTACAGTCTTGTCACATGAACATCCTTAGTGCAAACATGGACATTTAACTTTGATTTATGGCACGTGTTCCAAAAGTACATACATTTAATGTAAACTTCAACACTTGCTAGATACAGGTTTCAGCCTTGGGACACTGTGGAACCCTAAAGTGATTGGCGACAACCCTGAGTTGTCAGTTTGACCTGATCCAAACCTCACTGAAATCAATGGGACTGACTGCAATGGGCTGGATTCAGACCCTAAGTGCAAAAAAAGGATCTTTAGCATTATTGCATCTTCCACGTGAGTCAGCCAGATGATGCTCTTACAGAACATTACATTCACATAGCTGAAGTAGATTTTTAAGAAAAATCCATCCATAAAATCAATTAAGCAGAACATACAGCTTCTTTGTTGTTGGTTTTTTGTTTGTTTTTGGTTTACCAAAACTCAACTCTTTGATTTGCAATCAGCTTCAACAGTTGCCAGCTAATAAGTAGATAAAGCCTTCAACCTGCAGAGGAAATTTCAAGCATCTATACAAGGTGTACTTCTCTGATGAAACGTGATGGATGTCATGGAAAACAGCAGGTAAAAACAATGAAACACTGTACTTTCCATAGTGGAGGGGAAAAAAAAGAGCAGAGAATGGCTTCCTTTATGACTATGAGAAGCTGCTTAGGACACCAGTCCCGTTCAGTGCAGATGAAGCTGTGGAGCTCTGTGAATGTGATGAATAGTACAGGAAAACTCCAACTATTGTGCCATTTCTCTGTAACACGTAGTTGAAAGCTTCCAAGAGCATCAAAACCAGGATGCTACTAGTTCACCCTTAACTCAAGGGGAACTAAACTTTCGCGTGTTACACAGGGCAGCATCTATAAAGTAATGAAGAATGATGTTAATGTTAAAGCATCTTATTCCAAGAAACACATTGTTCCCTGTGATCATGTAACATTTGTAAAACATAAAAGAAAAAAACAGCACACTCCCGTGGTTCTCCCTGAAAGCTGAACTCCCATTAGCTTCAGCGAGAGCCTTGTCTAAGGCAGGACCACAGGGTTTGACTCGTTTCTGTAATCTATCACTTGATTATCACAGCATGGCCAGCGGTTATCGTCTCTAGAATCCTTATTTTTCCATTGCAAAATGTCTTTCTATGGGCACAAAATAGCTGTACTATGAGGCTGGCTGGCATTATTGGTTGTAAATGTATACCCTGCTTTATATTTCAAAGGCAAAAATTAACATTATCTTTAACGGACCCTGCATAATAATTCTGCTCACATAAAGCCTGTGGCTGCAATCATTAAAGTGCATGAGTAACAGTGCAAACAGCTGTGCTACATCTGCAAAATGACAAGTGGCATTTTAAACAGAACTTACACAAAACTTGCACATTTCAGCTAACATGCTTACGCTAGCTTGCAAGAGCTCAAGCATTCAGCCACGCACTCTCATCAGGCAAATAAGAACTGTGTGGCCCAAGGTGCTATGTAAAGAGCTGCCTCAAACTCAGCCAAGAGGCCACTGCCCTGGCTGATGAGAGCAGAGGGTGCACGACCTTTGTCCTCTGGGCACTCCAAGTGAGGGGCAGCTTAGCATGAAGAGCACACACGCACTCACACGTGCACACACACGCACAGGGATCCCCTTAAGGCTTGGAAGAGAATTTGCCAAGTGGGATGTTGAACAAAACTAGAAGGTGTCTGACATATAGCACAGGAGCAGGAACTTGGTCAGACCTACATCACACTGCAAAGTGAGAGCATCATGGCTGCCTGCATCCTCCCTGAAACAAGTGGGTGCCAGCACCTGCCCTGGCATGGAGCATCTTCCAACGGCTGCTCTGAGTGCTCCTCAGGTTTGGGCTCCATTCTGCTCTATTTCATGCTCTCACTAAAAGAAATCAGCCTCACACAACCTTCATGCAGTCAGACGAAATCAAAAACCATGTCTCTGCCCAGACTTTAAAGGTCAGATGAAAAAGGCTGGAAATGCATTGGCCTCATTTTGCTCTGACGTGAAAATTCTAGAGTGAACAAAATGTTTCTTTTTGCTTGCATTTGTTTACCACTGCTGAGAGAAAAGACGAGCAGAACAAGAGCTCAGCCTCCACAAGAGGGGAGCTGTTGTGCTCCTGCACTGTAACTGTGTCACTGAGATGAAACACGTCACCCATTTGCACTGGGTTTCAGCAAGGACCTCACCTCTGCTGTCTGAGCTCTCAGTTTGCTGAGCTGGGTGCTGCAGCAAAGCTGGAGGTAACATGGTTTTCCCTTCAGTGACACAGGTGCTGTCAGTTCTCTGTATCACAGTGGAAGAAGAGTTTGGATTCTAACCCACATCCCTGACGTTCCAAGGGATGCGCGTCTTACACAGGGACTGCTCCTTCTTAATACATACAGAAATTGTTTTATGCTTTAGCAAGGCATCTGAAATGAGCAACATGCAACCACTATTTCCTGAGCAGTGCTGTCTCTGAGCAGAGTTCTCACCAAACTTTTTCCATTTTGAGATCTGTGCGTTAACATCTGTGATACAGAACTATTGCTGTGGCACACACATAAGAGAAGTACCACAGATTTGCACAGGAAACAATTCTATTCAGAAGAAAGAAGCAAGGACTAATTTCAGAAGTTCCTGCTAGGGGCACAACAGAGGAAAAATTGTTATTCAAAATGAACTCCAAGCCAGTTATCTTCCTTCCCAAAAGCCTCCTGGCTTAAATCCAGGCCAAGATTTACACTAAGTTTAATAAGGTTTTCCCCCTCACTTCTGCAATAGAGATTTAGACTAAAGTACTCTCTTTATCAGCTGTTACATGGCATTGCCAATAGTAACCACTCATCCATAAGGCAAATTAACTGCACAACCAGTGAAGAAGTAAAGAAAAAAAGTATCTGTATTTTTGGGATTCATTTGGCTGTTTCAAATTCTGCTTTGCACAAAGGCTCTCCCTTGGCAGGCCTAGTGCAGAAGGACAGCGTATTTGCAAAGCTGGCAATGGCAGGGTAGTGGGACATTTACCAAATTCCTATCTGATAACTTCAAATGGGCAGAAAAGCTTCTTGTAACTTTAAGTTGTTAATGACTGGGGGGACCAGGAGCCAAGCACTAACACAGGAACTGGCTCTGCATGCTTTCAGCTCCTGAGAACCCCACAGGCAGCTGAGAATATCTGTGGGTTATGGTGCGCCCTCCTGTACCCAACATCACTCCCCAGCTGCCAAATTGTGTCTTTGCTGTATCAGGACCAGCCAGTCCTTTTCCAAGGGAGGCTGGCTGAAAAAACTTCTTGCGGAGCTGGAGCAAGAGCTCCATCTTCTGAAGAAGCAGAAAACAGACCCCAAAGCAGGCCACATTTTAGAGCAATTAATGGCTGTAAAATCACCCACAGCATAAAATGACCTATCCACAGAAGGAACAGCTTTGTTAAATACGAAGGCGTGGTCTGAAAATCAGTTTTTAGAGTGCATGATGGCTGTAAGGACATGCCACTGAAAAGCACTTTGAATAACTCCAGGAAATTGAGAGAAAACATCCTACACCATCCTACAGAGTTGCCTGAAGTACATGTAAAATTAGAACTATGCCTACAGACTGCATACACAATCAGCAACAGAGAGAATGAGCAAAGTCAATCTTAACAGAGAAAACTAAGCCTCAGCACTGCTGCCAGACTCTGGTGACACGGCTGCAAACATCTGAGCAGCAGTGTAAGATGTACAGCAGCAGCTTTCTGTGGTTCTGTCCTGTGAAATTCTTCTTACTTTGTACTCAGTGACTGTAAACCAGTGTAGAGTTGCAAGTCTCTAGGATTTGGGGGTTATGACCACTGACAAAGCAAGCCAGCATTCAAAGTTAACCAGTATCCTATTTTCAGGGTGCTTTCAGGGCTGGAGAAACCTCTGCACAGACTTTGGTTCAGGACCCAGAGATAACCAGACTTCCTTATTTATGGACAAAACCTTTACGAATTTTTTTCTCTGTGTTCTGAGCTGTTGCAGTCACAAACCCAGCCCCCCATTTCCAGCATAGTAATGAAAAACCATGGAGTGGTGATACCAAATACATGGTGAGGGTGATGGGCTGCTCTTAAGGCATTTTCTTGTGTCATCTGCTATTCTTCTTAATCTATGTACATTTACAACTAGAAAATGAGAAACATGATTTTTAAGACTAGAAGCCTTTCACTAAAACCTGGTAATTTGTTTATAAACTATTTTAATGAAGGATTAACAAGCAGCAACCAGCAGTGAGTGCAAGAGCGAGGCTTGACCAAGCGCAGAACTGAAGCCTTCCTTCCACGTGCTTTGGATCAGGCCACAGCATCTTATGCAGCATGAGGAGGTTTTGCCTAGGTGCATCCTATTCACATGGGGTCTGAGCTATAGCAGCAAGAAGGCAAAAACAGTCACGGGAATCCCTGATCAGACTCCATTTCTTCTCCTAGATCTTCTACCAGTGCTCTCGCAATGGAACCTATGTGTTTAAGTGTTGGGTTTTTTTTTGTTTGTTTCTTTTAACTTACTAGTGCCTAAAGTCAGAGAAAGAAGTGTCTTAAGGTGCTAAGAAAAAAAAATCCACAAAAAAGCAGTAGCTTAATTGACTAATTCTGCAGGCTTTTTGGAGTAGCTGCTTGCTTTTTTTTCTTTTCTTTTTTTTTTTTTTTTTTACTGCAGAGGCAAATGCAGCCAGATTTAGTATATCAAGTGTAGTACAAATGGCTTAAGAGACCTGAATTGAGTTTTGAGATATTTCTGTTATGTGTATTATATGATACCTGCAACTTTGGCATTCCGAAATCTACAATCACCGACTACTATCTGCAGACTGTGGACAGGGATCCAGCCTTCTTTTCTTCTGTTTAGGTTTTTCACCAACCTTTGAACAACAACAGTATTAGTAAAAGAAACAAATCACCCACAAGCAGTTTTGTATTGGCAGTGGGCACACTTTACAAGACAGTCAGTGCAACCAACAGTCTGCTCAAATCGGGGGAACATTTTAACAGGAGCTGTGCATGGATTTAAGAATTCCACCCAACTAAATTTAGGCAATTAAAAAACCTTCATCAGGAACACAGTTGTCTTGGGCCCCTCTCTAGCTAATGGAGAGGAACAAGGCTCTCCAGAGCGTACGTAACCCTGCCTGGGGTCTGCATCATTCTCCAGAAGTGCCTGTTTCTCTCCACTGACTACCAATGAAGCCCAGGACAATTACTTTCCTGCTCATGTAGTGAGATCTGAGCTAACAAATACATTTGGTCTGAAAACTGTCTGCCTGGCACTGGCTAAAACTGCTATGCAAGGTGGTGAGCACGCAGCACGATTGAGATACTTTCCATCTTCTTTTTGCTAACACCAAACTGAATTTCCCATGAAGCGTAAGGGCTGTAGATGCTGGCCATGAATCCCCCATAGGGCAGCTGTGCCTGTGTGTTTATACTAAGGAGAGGCTGGCTGAAGAGAGCTAGTCAGAAATCAGTCTGGAAAGGAACTCCAGGCAGGAAACTTGGCCGAAATGCTGCAAAAATCAGTAGAGCGCATGCTGCCCTCTGAGACAATGAGACCAATGGTTCAGCAGGCAGAACATGGGGTATAGTAATTTCCTAGGCAATGCTCCCAGTTACAAGGAGAGAACCAGCTGTGAATTGCTATCCCCACAAGCCACAGCTATAAATACAACTGAAAGATGGTCTGCAGCTATTAACCAGTTAACACTGGTTTATTACAGCCATTTGTGGGAAGAAAATGCCTTGTAATCACTCAATATTGCTATTAATAAACCCAGAGGAATATAGCCAACAGCTGGGCTGGAGAAGGCATAAAGCGGGCACAGAGCTCTCACTCAAACCACCCATTTGAGCTGCAAGAGCACTACCAAGGGGCTGCTGAGATGTCAGCATAACACAGATCACATACCCATGGCAAGGAAAGTCCAAACACATTTTTCAAGGCCAAACCAGTGTGTAAGGTCCCTAGACTTGGAAAGGGAATGAATTCTCTGACTTTCTGGAATAGACTGAAACCTAATCAGAAGCTGCAAGGAGTGGACCACCAGGCAGGTGAGGCAGCACGGCATTGCCATGCAGGCTCTTAGAGATAAGGCAAAGCAATCCTAAAATACCTACCACTGTCCCTCACCATCTTCATGCAAAAGCTGAATTTCATCCCCATTTTTCACCAGGAGATCCTCTGATCCTCTTCTCTTGCAGTCTGCAAGGGCTTTGTATTTTCCTGGAGACTGTGGCAGAAAGAGAAAAAAATTATCTACTTGAGCTACATTCAGTATCACACAGCCGTTATTTCTGAGTGCCGCGGGGAATGTGATAGAGCACTAACAGCTACCTTAATTAGAACTGTTTCAAGGAATTGAAACAACTCATCTGATATCTCCTCATTCCCCAAATGGAGATGCAGAAAAAATGAAGACATGGAGAAGATACACCTGTCACCCAGTGAAGCCTACTAAAGCAACACAATCAAAACCTCAAGCTTTGGTGCTTTTTCAGTTCTGTACTAACCAGCTGGTTCCCCTCCTCCTCTTCAGTGTCCGAGCAGTTGGAAAGGTACTGGTTACCCGACCACTCCTCCAGCCCCTCACAGATCTCCAGGGACTGTGACATTCCTGGCCAACCTGCAAGACAGCATGCAGCTCAGCTGGAGAACCCTGAGCCCACACAGTGTCCCGAAGGAAGGGAGATGCCATACTTCTGTGGGGTTTGCTCTGGGGTGACAGGAGCACGCTGTCCAGTGGCACTGGGCTGGTGCGCTCTGAGTCATTCTCTTCTGAGCTTATCGAGGCTCTCTGCTGCTTTCTGAAAGATTAAATATGTATTATATATATTAGTTGTATGTGATAAATGAAACTAAACTCCATGAAGATTTGTAAAGCAGGATCAGAAATAATAACGGTGCTTATTAATATATGCTTTTCTGAAGGATCTCAGTGCCCGGTTTCGATTATTGGGTGGACACAAAAAGAAAACTGCAGCTCAGTTGTGCTGTCAGATGAGTGCTCATTGGTGCCCACCACCCAGAGCCACCCCAGGGACTCACCTGTCACTCAGCTGGGAGGAGAGGTGGAGCTGGTCAGTGCATGAGCTAGGCTGCTGCTTCTCCACTGTGGGAAGGTCAGACATCAGATTTACATCCTTGTTTCTTAGCAGCTGTCACACTTGAAGCATTATTTTCAAAGCTAAGCTAGGCCTTTCAAACAAGTCTAATGATTATTGTTTAGAGAAAACCAGACCTAGGGACTATTACAAAGAGCAGATTTAGTTATGATTAAGATGGTATGTTAGCACAAATCCAATAGCAAGCATTCCACTGAAGTCTATGGGACTATAATATGCTTAAAACAAGGCATCTGCTATGAATCTTGTTGAATTAAGCATATGAGAACAAATGTGAAATAACTCTCCACGGTAATAGGAAAAAAAAAAAGTACTTCTGTAATTCATTTCTACTTGAGCACTCGGCCTTTACAGCTCTAACTTATGTTATTTCCCTGTAATGTAGACCTCACTCCAGAACTGTGCTACTGGGTTTCTTCCAAAAATCAATTCTCTGGTGAGAATTAGTGGATTTGAAGATTAGCAGTGTGAAAATAGGAAAGGTTCTGCTGCAGAGTGAATGCCACAGACAAATTGGTCAAACGTACCTTTTATGAGCTCCTGCTGCTTGAATAAAATTTTTCTTATTTCATTTAGCCATGCCATCTTCAGATCTACTGTTTGGGCCTGAAAGAAGAGAGAATTGTCTGAATTTTGAATTATGAATCACCCATTATATTGTATGAATAGAATCTTACTTTTCAATGCAGCAATTATCTGAAATCCCCTTTCATCCAAAGCCAGCGTTAAATTTAAAATATTCTTCATCTTTTTAAATTAACAATCCCACCACATCCAGGCAACACAGGAGAAATGGTGGAGACATCGCTACAACCCAAGGAGTACAGGAGAAAGCACATCTGAGCATGCATCTGTTCTCTTTTTAAAATACCCAAAGGGCCAAATCTATCATAGAATCATAGAATAGCCTGGGTTGAAAAGGACCACAATGATCATCTAGTTTCAACCCCCTGCTATGTGCAGGGTCGTCAACCGCCAGACCAGTCTGCCCAGAGCCACATCCAGACTGGCCTTGAATGCTTCCAGGGATGGGGCAGCCACAGCCTCCTTGGGCAACCTGTTTCAGTGCGTCACCACCCTCTGTGTGAAAATCTTCCTCCTAATATCTAACCTAAACCTCCCCTGTCTCAGTTTAAAACCATTCCCCCTTGTCCTATCGTTATCCTCAGAATATATGTACACCCTACATACATGTGCTTTCTGATTTGAAGTTTGTTACTGGATTATAACAAGGAGGAAAAAGCTCAGCAGAGGGCAAATTAAAAACAAATGTCAACGAACAGTATTTTCACAAGAGGTTGTGCTCTGAACACAGCATTAGGCAAATACTTCACTCTTATAAACTTCTATTCAAAATGCTACAAAAGAGGGGAAAATAAACAGGAAGAAACCAGGCTACTATTCCATAGACTAGTCAAACTACTACTGGAAATAGCACCGTGGAAGCTAAGTCTTCACTCTGGGGGCAGTTCCAGCATCTAATTGTAGTAGAGCATGTGTCTGTGTTCATTAAAGCAAGAGGTCCACTTCCCATCTCAGTTCATGTAAGCTGCTAAGCACAGTAAAATGTTTTTTTCAACTACTGGTCTATTTGAGACTGCATTTGGAATTCAAGGCTCTATTTCCAAGGACCAGCTCTGTCTCCACTTTTACAGCCCTGTACTGGACACTGAGGAGTAGCCACTGGGACAGCTCTGTGAACAGAGACATGGGCAAAGAGAAAGAAGAAATACAAGCTGAATGTCTGATAACCTTATATCCTGAGAAGATCAAGAGGAGACATTTCCATACCACTATTTACAAACATTCAGATCTCTGAAGCTACAAACCTGCACAACATATACCTCTTCTCTTCCACTATACCAGATTTCAAATTTTCTATGATCCCCCTTCACGTTCTCAGTTATTCCAACTGCATTCATCTGCAAAGAGAAAAGAACCAAAAAATGAAGCATGTTACAAATCTTTCCCCTTTAAAATGAATCCATGTATTTTGCATCATGTTGAATTGGGTGAAAACAGCTTTGTTTAACACATTTCATCAATTTTCATTTCAGCAGCAACTGGAAGTCATTATCTGAGTTATTCCCCCTGATTTCCATCAGCTTGCCTTATTTACCAAAGCTTTCTTATAACCACTAATAGACTTCAGGAGAATTTCTACTCAAGAGTCAGTGGAACAAACTGAAAAGTTATCTCATGTCTCTTCCAGCATGACATTTCTCAGATGAGGTATAAGAAGCTTTATAAATGCATGGCACATTATCTTCCTACATACTTAATTTGTGCTGTGCTATTTTTTATTTACTTCAAACCCATCTGAGAAGCCCTTAGCTCCTTCAGGAATTTCAGTTCACTCTCTTTTGGTCTCTGACCCATCCACTGAGCACAGCATGCAATTATTGTCCTGTTCCTGATATTGCATAAACTTGTTTCTTGCTTAAAGCAGATTTTGCTAGCGATTCACCACTGATTACCAGATGATCAAAAAGTTAAGCATTCCACTTTCATGTTTTGAAACAGATCTAATAATAATGGTATCGTGTCATTAATTATTCACACAGGTGGCCATAAGCAAATCCAGTACAAATACAAATAAAGCCTGAGAAAGAACATCTGTTAAACATTGCTGATCCCTTCTGTTAATGAGCCTAGTCAGAGCTTTTGTCTGCAAGGCTACAACACTTACAGGTGGGATCACCTGGTCAAGCTCTCTGTTCCTACTTATTCTCTCAAAGGTTGGCACCCCATTTCAGTGACTATAAAGAGCCTCAGGAAAAAGGAAGCAAGCTGCTAATTAGCTTTCTTCATTTCTTCACCGGTATAAATAGGAGAGCTCTCATGAACTTGCAAGAAAGCTTTTGCCTCCAGACTCAGAAAGGAAGGGCACCGAATAGCAAGCAGCATTTCCCAGCCCCTCTTTGTCTCTCATTGTTGTGCACAATGAGGTTTCATCGAAGTCCGGAGGTCTGCACTGATGATTAGAACTGAGACTGATCGCTGACTAAAGCCAGAGACCATTTGCACATCTATAGTCTCGCATATATCCATGCCTATTCAAAAATGCACAAATCTGCAGCATAGCCTTGCTATGAAGGCATTATATCTCAGAAAACTTTGGGCTTGTGCAGTATAGAGCCACAATGCCATGGAGAGCGAGATCAGGCTCTACTTTGACTGTAGGCAAATGCAACACTGAGATGTTGAAAGGGCAACCTAGAGAGCACTCATCCAGACTCCCATTTCCAGTTCTGTGCTGCCCCTCTGGATTGGCAATTCCACTTGGTGTCCACTACAGAACAGCCCAGGCATCAAGACACCTGGAATTTTAGATTATCCACTATAAAGACATGAAGGAAGGTACCAGAAATAGGTGTATTTATGCCACGTTGATTCATGTTAGAGTATTTTAAAATACTTTAAAATCCTCCTCCTGAGCAGGATTTACTGTCCCTTCAGCTACAGTTTGCTGCAATGCAGATGGAGGTGGCTGAGCTTAACGCCTTGGGACGGCATCCATCTGCATCACTTTCCACTGTGGCAAAAGGCAGACAATCTACCTTGCACTGCAGTGAGTTATGAACCTGCATGCTTTAAGTTACGGAGTATCAGCTGAAGAGATACTTATTGCTGGCTATTTTATATAACATTTAAAATACTATCTTGTTTTTGAAGTCTGCCTGTTTGGGGGAAGTTTTGGGGTTTTGTTTTTGCTGTACAGATGCCCAGTTACACTGCTTCCATGAAACAGCTTTTTTTAATTCTGAATCCCTGCAAAACATTCTTGCAAAGGAAAATTAATTCCATGATACTATCATCAATCAACCAAATGCTGAGCTCAGGAAACGTGGTTTTGCCCCCAGGACAGCAATTCTGAGAATGCATGTGTGCAGGGATGTACTAATGCTTCAGCATCCAGGC
Source organism: Tragopan temminckii (assembly GCA_028571105.1). Lineage (NCBI taxonomy): Eukaryota > Metazoa > Chordata > Aves > Galliformes > Phasianidae > Tragopan > Tragopan temminckii. Next base: position 4,153,414 of record JAOWBP010004006.1, read on the forward strand.
ATTCTCTAACCACAACCTCTCACCTTAGCAATCCAAAATGCTGCAAAATGAGCCCCTCCAAGACAAACACTGGCCTCACTGTCTGGACTCTTGAACACAAGATTTTCTCCTCTGAGCAGGTTTCTCCATGCTGCCTCTTCAGTTCTTTCAAAAGCACATACGGCAAAACAAGTGCTACAGGGAAAACAAGCTCCCCAGAAAGAAAACTATGCTGTTTGGGAAAAGCACTTAAGTAGCTAAACATATGGACTGGGATTTGTTTTTAATACACAATTTGTAATGTGCACTGGAGCTGAACAGACTTATCTACTGTAACATCCTTGAAAGGTTGCTGACTGCCATCTCTCTCCCCAGATCCCATGTAGATCAGGGGACTCACAGCATCTGGGCTCGAAGGCTCAGCCTCCAAGTGCCCGTTTGTTTTTCCATTCTGTGACGTACCTATATTGTTTTTTTAATTACCAAGAAAAATGAGGCAGAGTACTGAGACAAAATGCTCATGTTAGAAGTGCTCATCAGACACAATAAGCCAGACGGTCTCTTTTAGAGAAGCAGTTTGGGATTTTTATTGACAAGAGTTGGCATTTATAGGCTTGGGACAGTTTTTTACGTCCCTCCTGTTTAGCCAGAGGCTATTCTCCTTGCCTGATAATTATGCTTCTAGCTGCAGCTGGAGCCTGCTAAAGGAGAAAAGCATAGGAGAGGAAGAGGAGTGATATCCCTCCTCCTGGCTGTGCAGCAGGAGGCTGTGCCTCCTTGGAGACCAGGAACATGAAGAGCCCTGACTCTTCCAAGGGGCTGGGCATGACAGCAGTTCATGCTGTCTCTTTCATGCTTTCAACCCCTTGTCCTGGAAAGTGGACTAGAGGAGGGAAGAAGGCACATCTCCATCCCCGGGACCCGCCCAAAGCACTGCTTCTCTGACAGATGCCACCCCATAATCCACTGCATGTTACTACATCCACCAGCCTTTCATGGCACTTCCATTTGGAGCATTATAGTCCTTGATAGCAGAAACCAAGCCACTGAAAATATACTCTCTCAAAGTTAACAGTTTACAATCACCATGGCAATGACCCCAAAGAAAAAATCCTTACTTTCAGAAAATGCTTAAAACTGTAAGATGAAGTTTTATCATATCCATCTCCGTGATCCTCCCGCTTCTTGCAGAAGACCAAGGCTTTCTCATACAGGAAGAGATGCCTCTGCATTGGCTTGAACCTGGCAAGATCCTTCATTTTTGTTGGACCCTTTCGGTGTCCTGTCCAAACACTGAAAGATCCTTGCATCAATACTTTTCCTAGTTCACTCAAGTCGCCCTGGTGAAGGTATGACAAATACATATTAAAAAGATTACGTCAATTAAAATATAGGAGGACTGTGCAAACAATGAAGGGCAACGGGGCCAGCTCTGTTCCAAGGCACGTCACTCTAAGAATAGGCCTTCCTGGAAGGATCAGATGATCTTTTGGGAGTGACGGCATGGTGCCAGGAGAGAAGAGGTCTCAGACACAAGCCTACAGTTTGTCTATGCAAAGGAACTCAAGTCAATAACTGGAGGGTAAGAAAACTTGCTAGAACCTAGAAAAGCTCATATCAAGGGTTCCCCCACATCAGTGAGATGAGAGCTGAGCCCGAACAGAGGTTGTGCAGAATGGGAAGAAAAGGATTTTTCAAGTAGGCCAGGAATGCAACCAGCAGCTCAGCCCTCCCTGAATCCCTAGGAAGGACAGCCACTTCAACAGGCAAGGATCAAAACCTACTTCAGGGTGTATTTAATTAAAGGTTGAGTGAGAAATATTATGATGACAGCCCAGCTCATTTACAAGGTAAATTATTTGAGAACTAAGGTATGTTCTGAAAAAATGCTCCCAGGAACCAAAAGGTGGCAAGTGTGGGAACTACACAACTCCACATACCATTTGGATGGGAATAGCTTCCAAAATCCTGAAATCAAATGGAAGACCGACATCTATAAGCTTCCTGATGCCATTCAATTTGTAATTGTTCTAATGTGGTTTTTAGTTCCTACATCCTGGGACACCATCCACTTCCAGTATATTAACCAGCATTGTACAAGTTCTCTAATTACTGAAATCTACTCACGTCATATCCTGTTATTGAAATCTGATGCATAGAGTCATTGACTGATTTTAGCAAATCCAGCATTGCAACCAGAGCTTCTTGAAGTTCCTGAACTCCATCACAGCTTGTGCTGTACTTTAACAACTCCTGAAAATAGAAATGAAAGAGCATGTGCTTAGGACTGAACAAAGCAAACTTTTTTCCAGCTCACCCAAAGTTTCCAATGTCCAAGAGCAAGCTGCACTCCCTGAGTTTCTTTTTTCATATGTCAGTGGGAAAAGCACTAATTGTAAACCAGTCAGTATGAGGTGTGGAATATCACTGAAACACGTCCCATTTTCTCTGGGTTTCCTTGAGGACAGCATCAGGTTACAGAGTGGCATCACTCTTACCTGAGTTCTTTGTGTTGCATTTTCCTGCTTGATAAGAAATGGCAAATATGACTCAGGTTTGGCATCAGCTGCTAATATGTCACAAATGCATTCAGATGAGTTTGCAGTAGATGACTGTCTTCAGATTGGCAGACAGAAGGAAGATTTTATAAATCCTGCTTATTGGCTTGAAGGCTCCAGAAGACAGAATTGGCAACACTATGACTGATATAAAATTACTCTCATTTCGTATCTCCTCTGCCTGCTTAGAGCCTCATGTGTACTCATTCCTCATTCAAAAAGCTGGAAGGTGAGATTCAACAACCTTCAGAAGCCACCACCCCAGTTCTCTGTAAAGTGGGAAAGGCAGCAGTGCTCTGCATCAGAATGGGGACACAAGGATGAATGCATTAAAGATTATGGGCACTACAACAACCCAAGCAGAAGAGATGAATCAACACGGTATGCTTTCATTCATCATACCCTTATGGACATCTCTGGTTCATTTTTGTTACATTTTACATCTCTGAACAGATTCAGTTCTTCTCCCCACAAAAACGACATGTTAAAAGCACACACTCCTTCAGGTATGAAAAACGTCAACCTTGCTGAATGTCACTATGGAGAGCCAAGCTAAGCAACACGCAACCTAAGGCTTTATCTAGGGGTAAACTTCAACTGAAAAATAAAATGGAAAGCAAATCTATCTCCAAATGTCATTTCAAAAGCAGCGTATGAAATACCTTCAGAAGCAACTGGTATTTTGTCAGGCGCTGCACTGGTTTGAGCAAATAGGAATCCAGCCCAAGTTTGTGCTCTAATTTTCTTTGGCACTCCTGAAACAAAGAATTCATATTAGGTAAGATATGTGCTAACAATCTATAGTTATTCTAACATCATGAGTAATATGGTTTGAAGACTTCGAAGATTTCACGTAAGAATGTTCTCTTTCATATAACGAAAGAGATTTCATAAAAACATATGATATGGACGGATTTGCCTTAAATTCTTTGTATACAAGCAACTCCAACTGCCATTTTTGTGCAGCTTTCACGCAATGGCAAACAGAATACACTGCAAAAACAGTGGAGTGCTGAGGATGGTGTTTAGGATAAGCGCCCCAGAACGACACTGCCTTGATAGAAATCAACACCTCACCTGGAAGAAGGTGCTCTCAGAGCACTGCCTCCACAGGGACTCTGACCGGGGCTTGTTCTGACAATATTTCTCATACATCTGGAAATCCTCTCGCTGCAAAGAAAGCCAAAATGCAAGTCAGACATATGTATGCAAGCCTGCTGGGCAGCTAAACAGAAGGAATACCTGAACTACAACGTGCTTTTATCTCTGCTTCCAAGTATAACATCTGAAAGTCAGAGTTCAGGTAAAAGAGCCACTGCTGAGAAGCAGAATGCTCCTTGAAGCAAGTCACGGTGTAGTCATGACTGCTGCTTTCCCCCATCTACTGCTGTCCACACAGTTGCATTCCTTCCCCTGCTGTTGGAATTACATATCAGAAGCACTTCATCCAACTGACACAACTGAGATGTTGAAGAGTGCAAAACACAGCAGAAACATTGGCCTTAAAAAGTCTGTCTTATATGTGAAAATGAGTCACCAACCCTGTCTAGGAAACAAAATCCCACTCTCTCGGGTGCTCCCAGGCAGCTTTCCAAACTGTGCAGGAATATTCTGCAAGAGACAGGGGAAGAGACAAAATGCAGCTGTGAGCAAGGTACTTCTTGGGTATTTCATCATTACAGGAAATCAGTGAGGCAAAGAAGGGGAGGAGAGCCAGCACCATACTTGTTGTGGAAGTCATATATCTCGGGCATGTTTCCAAAGAGGACATCCTTCCTGTTCCTCAGCACGGGAGGCATAAGGATGACCATGGCAGGGTTGTCCATCTCAGCTCTGTAGCCCTGCAGGATGCAAAATGGGTTAATCGCTCAGTTTTTAGGCTTTTGCTTGGCACCTCCCCAAAGGCAGAGGACAAAGGGATGTGAGCAGTCTTCCAGTATAATCTACTTCGTTTCATATTTCTACATCCCTGTCTTTTAGCACATCAGCCTTCAGTACACAGGCAAGTGGGGCTGTGGTCCAGCACGGGACAGCTTTCCTGGGGTGAGTGAATGCTGCAGAGATGTTCTGATCACAAAAGGCAAATTGCAGTCACTTTCTGCTCACTACAGCCCAACTGATCCCACAGGAATACTTGTCTGGGTTAGATACATCTGCTGTTACGACCCTGGGACACGAGTGACAAACGTGTTTGTACAGAACGTGCAGTTACAGACGCTCTCACAAGATCCAGTGTACAAGGTGATTTGTCACAGAGCAGAGAAGGCTTGAGATCAAATATCAAAATCAATGGGCTTCTTGCTCTTGCACAAGACATGCTGAACAGCAGGATCTTGCTCTCCTCAATTCGTGCTGCCTCAGGAGTCTGTCCCCTGTTGCCCCACCTGCCTCTTGCAGTCACAGCCTCCCAGAAGGAAGCCTTTGCTGCCAACTGCTGGGTGGAATTAGCAAACAGTGCAAAGCTCTCCGCAGGAAAATGACATTACTACACTAACACAAAACCAGCTACCAGATGTAGTAAATATCCTAAATGTAGAAGAGGAGGAAGGCAGAGCTAGCACCCAGGACCATCTCTGCAAAGAAAACAGCAAAAAGCTATTGGCAGCAGCTCAGGCAGCTCATGCCAGTCATTAAGTGCTGCACGAAACGGAGGTCAATTTAATACAAGTTGCAAATGTTTGCTAAAACATACTTAGTATGTATGGCACATCTTCTTTGGCTTTTCATATTAATCTCTTATATTAATTATGGTTTAAATCAGTATTCCTTCCACTATGCAGGCGTTCTGTGTTTGATTAAGGATGCAGCAGAAGATAAGTATCTGGAAAATTAGTCATTTTTATTTAACCACTGCAAGGAGGCTTCGCTCTTCTATGGAAATGTTATTTTCAGACAACTTAGCTTGCCCTGTCCACTGTCCTCTATCTGGACTGGACACAGCAATAAACCCACATACCTGCCAACTGCTTTATCACATCAAGTGCAGTTTAATAAAACAAAAGCCAATCAGTCCAAGGCAGTTCTGCGTAACTACCTGCAGCTGAACAGATTTATATGGCGCTTGTTCTCAGGTCAGAGAAACACAATCAGGATGAGGTAATTAACAGTGGCTTGCTTCATTCATCAGCAAGTGGCATTGTGGAACAAAATACATGTGTTTAAAATAGCAGCAGAGAAATTAGAATCTGTTTTCCGGATTAAGAAATGCGCTTTATACATCCACAAACCTCAAAGCATTGCAACAGAAACCTTCCAAACATAAAACACAACCTTCTTTCATCTCCAAAAGGTAAAGAACTGAGGGAGCAGTTAAAAAACACCAGCTCTTTGTACATTTTCACAAGCAGTGATAGAACTAATTACCAGTGCATGTGTGTACAAACAGAAGGCTTCTTCCTCATTCTGGATGAAAAGTTCATCCTGACACCAACTGTTCCTGCAGATGCCTCCTACTTAGAAATAAGAAGGGAGAAAACTTGAAAATTCATGACTAGCTGGGGGATCTGACAGTTAGGTAGAAACCTGTCCTGTCACATTTCTGCTTAGTTCGACAGAGTGGCAGGTGCTCTTTTGTACAAGTCACCGGGGAGCAGTAATGAGCAATCTGAAGAAGTCACTCACCGTCAGAACAGTGAACAGTTCCTCTACATACACTCTCTCAGTTTCTATAAGCTCATTTATGACATGGCTACAAGAAAGGAAAAAAGAAAAAAAATATTATGTCTGCATAAAAAAAAAAAAGCACAGGCAATTTGTGCAAGCCCAAAACACAGTGTGACCTCATTAGCAACCAACGTAGGGATGACAAAATAGGCAAAAGTGTAAGGGATGCCATCAAGCACTATGACGTACGTGGATGGTGAAAGGGCTGACAAGAAACACATCATTCAGAGTGATTTAAACAGGGTGAAAGCTTACCCTTTCAGTATATCTAAGTTGTCATCACTGTCTGAAATAAAAGACTGCAAGGAATTCCGTTTTTCCTGATAATCGTGCATTACTTCGATCTGGAAAAGAAATGGGATGGACCTGAAGGAGCTGCAGAGAGGTCACTGCAGAGGCAGGATAAGCCCAGCCCTTAGTGGAGCTACAGAACCTCGGGGAAGGATGAAATACGCTGCTTTTCTAAGAAATCCTTTGTGCCACTGAACTTCAAAAGAGCAAAGCTTCTTACTGGGTAGCCAAAAAGTCCTAGAAATTATTATGCTACGTAATATCTGGAAGTACTGACAACATTCATTCATGCAGAAACCAGAGAATGGTCCCCACAGGGGAAATATTTGACGTCTATTTGCAAGACTCTGCATCCACAGAGTTATGCAAATTCAGGGAACAACACACAGGAGAACCGTATCTGTTAGTTGGCAAAACAACCCAAAATAGAACTCAGATGCTGGGCAAATCCAAATAAAGTACAGGGGTAAGAAAGGTCAAATATTTTTTAAATTTAAAAAACAAACAAACTTCCTTCACATCCCAATCTGAATTCAGTCAATTTTTCCCATTTTCAGATGGGTCTGAAAACTAGTCTATAAGACACATTCAGATTTTGCTTGCAATTATTACCTTGCGAGAACTTGGAGTTTTTCTTGATGTTTTCTTCCCCGGGAGAGAGAGGTCAAACGAAAATTTCAAACTGGAATTAAAATCCACACCTTGGGTAGAAAAAAAAAAAAATCATTCCATAATGTACATCTATTGTGGCAAAGATGGTTGAGAGAGTAGCTAACAAGTCATGAAGAGAAATGGGATATATTTTAAGAACGAGTGATTAGTTAGCAAATACTACAAGCAAAGTGACTCATCAGACAGGGCTTCAAACCCAGGGCTAACTTGAAAGAGGAATTGGGTGTCCTCAGACCACAACAACAAGAAAAAGAAAGGAAAAGAGGACAAAAGTAATGTACTCAGAGGGGGTTTGGTTTCAATCCACGCCATCAAACCCACACATCTCAAAGCACTCCCGGCGGAGCCCAGCGTGTGTCTTTGACACTGCGCATCGTCCCAGCAGGACGGCAGCATTTTGATGTTTGGTGTCAAATGGAGGCCTTATTAAAAAGCTCTCTTGGCGTGATCTATCCAGAGGAGAGCCTTTTGTCTTTCCCCTCTTGCTGGCTGTGCTTATTTCAACATGCCTGATCACTTCTTTCAGGAATATGATTAATGGAGGATACCCGTGCTTTCTGATGGAGTGCCTTTCCTAGAAAAATGTGCCTCACATGAAGGCAGTGCAACGAGCACGCCTGGCCGATGGATGATGGTCTCACAGCATCCCACAGAGGTGGTCAGACACTTACCCCTATTACTGAAACCACTGATTTCTCCTTAACGCTTTCCTGCTTCTAGAAAGCTGAAAAAACCTCTGGTAAAATGAGCATTATTTTGGTTTAAAGATGGAGTTTTTTTGTCTTGTATGGAAGCTCAGAGGGCAGGCAACATGGCATTGGCTGGAGATGAGAAAATCCAGGCTTTATTTGCAGCACTGG
>JAOWBP010004006.1:4190622-4238522 GCA_028571105.1 Tragopan temminckii
TGTTGGGCCCCTCACTGCGAGAGACATCGAGGTGCTGTGGGGTGTGTGCAGAGATGGGCGACGGAGCTGTGAGGGGTCTGGAGCACCAGTCTGCTGGGGAGAAGCTGAGGGAACTGGGGTTGTTCAGCCTGGAAGAGGCTCAGGGAGAGCTCATCACTGTCTACAGCTCCCTGGAAGGAGGCTGTAGTGAGATGAGAGTCGGCCTCTTCTCCCAGGTAACAGCGATACAATAAGAGCAAATGGCCTCGTGTTGCACAAGGGGAGGTTCAGGCTGGATGACAGGAAATACTTCTCAGTGAGAGTGGTCGGGCACTGGCACAGCTGCCTGGGGAACGGTGGGGTCACCATCCCTGAAGCTGCTCACAGAACATGGAGATGTGACACTGAGGGATGTGGTTAGCAGGCAGTACTGGTGGTTAGATGGACGGTTGGACTAGACGATCTTGGTGGTCTTTTCCAACCTTAGCGAGACTATGATTCTATGATTCTAAGCCATGCACGGCCGCAGTTGACCAGCACACACCCCCACCTGACCCAGCAGTTCTCACATCCCAGTGCCGAGGTTCAAACGTTGACAGCTCATTGCCAACAGCAGCCAGAGCTGCCCAGGAAGCCAGCACAGAGAAGTGGATGTTCCTGTTTTTCCAAAACAACCTTTTAATTACACTCCTTACTATAATAGCAGCCTTTTTCCAACACTACAGCAGCTGGGGCTATTAATTTAGGACCCAAGGTCTAACGATGGTAATATGGAAACACCATATTTCAGCAGCCCTTGTCCCTCCATGCACTGATACAGAATTTTCCAAGGAAAAACCTCCCACTCAGTCAGCACTCTTTCTCTGTTACAGCAGATTCTCACTCAGCTGGGTTTGAACCATTTTCTGTCTGGCTATAAGGTGCATTTTGTACAAGGAGAGAGAGTTCATGTGCAATTACTCATCGAAAAAGCCCAACTTGCGAGCACAGCAGTAAAATACAGCTATAAAACAGCCGCGTGTGAGGCTGTGAGCATGCAAAGACAGCTGTGCTGCATTCCTCTCGTATTCTTATCACAGAAAGGCTGTTTTCCCTCAGCTGCAGCAGCTCACGCAAAGTGAGGCCCCTCTGAGCACATCACACAATCATGCAACGGTGTGGGCTGAACAGACCTTAAAGATCCTCTGCTTCCAACCCCAGGGGCAGACACCTCCCATTGGGCCATGTTGCACTCCTGGCCTTCCAGAAATGGGCCTCACCGCTCTCAGAGCAAAGCATTCCTTCCTTCTACCTCATGTCCATCTCCCCTGTCTCTATTTAAAGCCATCACCTGTTGTCCTGTCACCACACGCCCTCAGAGTCCCTCGTCATCCCTGCAGGGCTCATGCAGGCACTGGTAGGCCATAGGTGTGTGCTGCAGCCTCCTCCAGGCCACACCACCCCAGCTCTCAGCCTGTCTCCACAGCAGAGGTGCTGTAGCCCCCCAAGCACCCTTCTGGCTTCCTACAGACCCCCAAAAGTCTCTCTGTGTCTGTCCCTGCGCAGAGGGCTGGGCTGGATTAAGGAGGCGAACGTTGGCCCAAAGCCTGCATGTCTCAACGCTGTGCCTCCTGGTGACAGGATCTCCTTTGGAGATGGTTGTGAATAAATGAATCAACTATTTCTCCCAGCACATATTTTTATTCTAATTCAGGGAAAACCTATTGCTACAGTGTACTTTCCTGGCTTGGCCCAATCCTAGCCCCTGGATGGCCGCTGCAGGCACACTGCTGTGCTGCACATCAGCTCTGTCAGTGCTGAACTGGAGCTTCCTCACTGCACAACAGATCCTTGCGAGCTGCCGACTGCGAGCCCAGCCACGAGCCCAGCCTTTCATCTCCACACCCAGACTCTGATGGACAAAAGGAGACGGAACAGATTTAATTTTTAGGGTGGTGCTGGGAATTGGAAAACCTGAGCCAGCTGAATGTCATCTGGAGCCTGCCCGGCCAGGAGGAAGTTTGGCCACACTGATGCCAGCTCAGCATGCCACTGCTTCCATCAGGACTGGGATTTTATTTTACCTGCTGAACCAGTGTGAAAAAGTAAAGGAACTCCCCCGTGCTCTCCCCCCATCTTTTTCTCTGCTTAAGCCTATATTGCTCTAACTCCTGCTTTTGGACAGAATACACACACACACACACACACTGGTGCCTACACACCCTTCCTGCAGGCCACAGCACATTTTCCAGCTCAGCAGGTTATCGGCAGACACGGTGCTAACAGCAAGCTCGGAGCAGAGAACAGAGCAGAGGTTGGCACTGCGCACACCATGGGTGCAAGCACACCGCCAGCCCTCCTCTCAGCATCCCAAACCTCAGCACAGCAGCTCTCCTTGCTGAAAATTGCCTTACATAGTAGTACTGAATCTCCGTTTTAAGGTGAAGTGGAATACAGATGTTTTAAATGCTAATTCGGAGCTTGGTGGAGCACCACGCTCATACTGACTACTCGCTTGCAGTCCTCCAGCCAAGTTTCACTACCATTCCATGTCAGCTATTAAGAGGCTCAATGCATGTATCCAGTTTCCAATAGTACCAGCTTCTTCTTAAAGGTTATAGTTTGTTTTAAATAGCACAGCCATCTGTCCCACAGAGGCTCATGGGAGCTGGAGGAATCAAAGCAGCCAAAACAGAATTTTTCACACTGACTGTCAGTTTTCATTATGAACATTTCAGCTTGAATCAGACACGTGTCCTAAAAAGTATGCGTTTTTCTTGTGCCTCACACCAGCACCACGAGACCTGCTGGAACCAATCGCATTAGTGGAGTCTCATCCATGGAAACAGCTGCCCTGCGCTTCACAAGCTGCGTGCACCTTACCAACCACAAAATAACCCTCGCTTACATGTTTCTAGACTTTGAGCTAAAAAAAAAAAAAAAAAAAAAGTGAAATAAATAACAAGAAAAAGTTAATTTGTTCCAAGTAGCCATAACACAGAATCAGTGCAGAGCATTAAGAAAAAAATCCTCATGCTGTTACCAACAGCACTGCCAATACCGTGCTGACAAAAAAACAACACAGAACCAACCAGTGTTCCCTTAGCACGGCATCACTGTGCTGAGCCCAGCCCAGCCATGTCAGCATCTCATGCCTCCTTCAAAATGCCCACCATCCCATCCATGGTGCAAACCACAGCCAGGGAGGCTGAGGAGCATCTGAGGAGACAAAACGAAATGTTGTATTAATCAGAACAACATACCAAAGTTTATTGATTACTTCAAACATAAGTTTCTGTAATGAAAAAAGAGCAAGTTGCATTCATAAAAGGTAACATTCACATTCAGTTTCTTTTATATAAAGCAACATAAATGTATAAAATTGCATTAAAGTGAAAAAAATGTAAGGTCGCAGTCCTTTTTTTTGCAAGAAGCTGAAAATGTATTTTCTCATTGCTTGTATATAATTTACACTTTCTATACACTGCATGTTTGTATTTAAAAAAAATCCATAGCTGGGAAATCGGATGAATGGTGCAGTATTAGGTAAGGTTTTCAATAGTAAGTGTTCATACAAATTCAATTTTAAGCCTGTACGCAATTCCAAGTCATTTATAATATTCTCATGACAATTAGGATTAGTTTTTGAAAAGCAGCTATGACTACACCACGTTTTTCCATTATCACATTACATTTTTAGAGGGAATCTTAATTACTTTGCTTATCTTTCAGTGTCACTGGCCAGTGACTAAACTTCAGTGGATTAATCTGAAGACCCCCAGCCGTTTTCCTTCAAGTTTCCCCACCGATAAGCCTGTACTGGCCTTTCAGCTCCCTAATGAGCACCATAACAGTGTAGCTCATGTTATGGCATATGAATAATGATCACAGCATTACCACCACATTACTGCCGCTTCCCCGTCCTGCTGGCTGATGCCGTCCAGCTGGTATCACCACCTTCCTTTGCCTTCTCTGACTCCAGCATGGATTTCCCTTTTCCCCTGATTTCATGATACATCCACAACCAAAATTTCCATTCTGCTCTTGCTGCTCAAATAGGGTCAGTTCCTCTGCTGGTCCGTGGAGCTACACCTGTGTGCTAGCTGGAGATCCAAGCCCAAGAAAACCTGCTTTTCCCAAAGGAGCTGGTATTCATAACATTTCCCAATAGTATCAACCTGCTTTTCAGCACGCATGCCTTGGGGGTTGGATGCACAGCAGCAGCAACAGTTTGCTCCAGACTGATACTGCGTACTTGGAAATGACAATAGAGATTTGGTTCTTAGAAGGCTTCATCTCAGCACAGGCTGCAGCCATCGGCCTGGTGCAGTGGCTTTATTTGGACATCACATGTCCGTGTTCCCCCTAACCTAACAGCAAGGCTTTCAGCTGCATCTCACAGGAAGAGAATTTGACCCAAGAAGAACACAAGATAAAGCAAACTGAGAAGCGGGCTGTCAGGCTTGGGACCACCAGGGCTTGGAATGGTTTAGAATCACAGGAATTGCATTTTTCAGCGCCTGTGTTTTAAAGGTTATGTAAACACAAGTCAGCAACTGTATACTTAAGGAGAAAGGTTAGATTTGGCATATAGAGCATCTTCATTGTATTCATCGCATACTTGATGTGTAGGCACCACGTTTTAGCAGTAAAAGTTGAGAATCGGGCAAGGGCTGCAAGTTGAATCCTAGGTCCATGAGACGAGCTAGAAAAAAGAAAAAGAAGAAAAAAGCTTTGCCCATGGGACACATGCTGGGAGCACAGCTCCTGGCTTGCATGCAGCAAGGGGTGGAGCTGCAGTCACTGTTGAGGTGACTGCGCTGGCGTTGGGCTGGTGCAGAGTGAATAATACAGCAGACCTGTCCATGTCCTGCAGGGCAGCCACAGGGGCTGTGCATGCCCCTCTGCTCCTCCCACTTGCAGCCCTGTCCCACACAGGCTGAGTCCTTGTGTATCCATACACCAGGCATGCCTGCAGCTGATCCGCATCCTGTTTTCACAGCACCAACCATGAGTTCTGCAGCCAGACAGCAAGAGACTTGATTCTTCAGAAAACTAACAGTCCGTTCTTTAGCAAAATCTGAAGAAGGGAATGATTGATCTGGCTATAATTCATCACTTCTTCACACGGAAGCGAAGCAGAATCTGCTGCAGGCAGAGGTGAGTGAGCGCTCATCACAGTATTTCCATGGCAGCTCCCAGCTGAGGGCTGTACTCAGCAAGGCAAGGAGAAGGCAGTGCAAAGAGCACCTTCCCATGCAGGGTGCTGGAACACAGGGCACTCTGAAACTGCTTAGGGCTCAAGAGAGTGAAAAAGCTGCTTGTTCCACACGTGGACATCTGAGAAGTCTGAGGGTCAGGCACCTCACCTCTGCTGCACCAACCTAAAGGTAGAAGTCCTTGCTAAAGGTAGATTTAAAAAGAACATGCCAATTAAAAACCAAATTAAGTGTAAAATGAATCCATGTATTCCTTTTATTTTAAAACTGACTTCTTTTTTCTTAGTGCAAATAACTCAAGATGCAGTGTGATGCTTACAAGTTCACTGGCACCATCCATGTCCCTACAGCTGGCTGAGGACACACTGCCACCAGAAATCCGCAGCGTTTCGGCAGCTGCTCACTGCACTAACGTCAGCACAGCCACAGCAGCCAGGAGAGCTGGGCTGGAAGCGTGGCACAGCCCAGCATTCAGGCTCTTCCCTCCCCATGAAATTTCCTTTCACCACAAGCAGTCCCGGCACTTTTCCTTCCTTCACCTTTTGCCAAGAGAAAGCCTGGCAGCACGGAGGAGCAAGCAGCTGCAGGAGGATGCCCAGCACCTGGGCTCAGAGTCTGTGCTACTTCTTTGGTCAGGCAAAGCAAGAGGCTTCGGCAGCTCCCTGCTGCTCTCCGGCAGAGCTGCAGCGGTCGGAGGAAGCCCCCGTGTGACGCGGGGAGGCATTGCTCTCACTCTGATCATGCTGCTTTTGAAGAATTCCAAAAGATGCTTTCTCAGTCTCCAATTACATAGACTTCTGATTTAGCAGAATTATGTTTTTAGGTTTTTTTTTTTCAGGGGGGGGAAGCAACAAGACCAAAGATGAACAGGTACCGTGGCCAGTGCCTGGCTACTGCTTTGTCAGCACGGCTGCTTCCAGTGCTTGGTAATACTCAACAGAACCGGTGCATTTTCCTGCAGGATAACAATTGCACTGTTTGGATGGAGCATTTTAAAGTATCCTGAGAGGATATCTTTCTGCCAAATTAGTAAGAGCATCTTCAGTCTTCACATAACCATTCTCTATACGTTTGTATGACACTAAAATAGGCAGATCAAAGATGCCAGTCTGCAAAAATCAGAAGGAAAACGCACATGTATTGCAATTGTCACATTCCCAAAAACCACAGTAAGCCTTTTGGCATATTTTAGAAAGGAGAAAATAAATAAAGGGAGAAGAAGAATGATTAGCCCACAATAAAAGTGCCAAACCTCACTCACAGCCAAATGGGAGGGCGAAGGACTCTGCACGGGCTGCAGAAGGCAGCGCGGAACCCAGAAGCACCCAGGCTGATGTTGGCAGCTGTGCAGCTGCTTGCTGCCCTCCCCATAAAGTGGGCTCTTCGCAGGCAGCCATGTGTGCAGAGGGAGGGGTTACAGAAAATCCCCATGTTGATGTTTGCAGCTGGCAGCACGCAGCCATGTCACATCTCACCTGTAGGCTGTGAATTCAGTCAGGCACTTTTATTTCTCTGCAGCAAGAAGACAGCTGGTGGCTTACTACGATGTTTAGAATGGCATAGTAGGATGCTCCCTGTGTGTGTAGCTGCATACAGACACAGAGCCATGCCTGCCGTACGCTATGCTGACATACAGACAGGTACACACTTAGTTTCAGTCTATTCGGATGAATTAAAATGTACTCAATTCTATCTGACACAACAGCATGCACCATAGAAAATGGGATTTTTATACTATTCAGATGCAATTCTGGAATCATTTTAATAGCGTAGACTTGAATACTCCACTGCAAGTACAGCAGTGCTTTTACAGCCCAAACCTGTTTTCTCATGCTGTTAATGTTAGATCAAAATATTGGTTATATTGAAGGATCTGCTGATATAAAGCAAAGTGCTTTGGACTGAGCAGATCTGTGCACGTATAGGATTCTGAAGAGTAGGACACGTCCCCAAATTAAAATGCATCCCAAGCATTGCATCTCCATATCACAGACAGGTGCCCCACACCAACAATCAAGAGGATTACGAGAACCACAGTTTAATTGATTTGGGGATTACATTTGGTTAATCAATGCCTTTTAAAACCATCCCAACTCCTTAGGGCAGGGTACCTGTTACAACACATTAGACTCATCTGAGAACGTTCTTAAAAGAAGTGGTGTGACAGAAGGTCTGGACGACAATGACTTGGGCGCCTTCCTACTGCTCTGCAACAGCGAGGCAAAAACACTTGTAGCACATGAGACACGTTACCCTCTTGCTGTCCAACAACAACAGACACACACACGCTTCCTACAGCCAGCTATGCCGTTCCACACGGATGTAACACCACACACTCCCTAAATATCACCATGATCATACTGGCTGGATTTTCAGTGCAAGTGGCACTGCTTCCCAAATGGTTCCCTTTGAGGTTTATACTACAGCTGCTTTCAAAAAGGAGCCTGCCTTGATCTCCTCACAACCGGTGGTTTTGTAACAGTGAGTGACAACAGGGATGTGTTTGAGGTGCTCAGCCTGCGGGAAGTCCTCTGTGGGCACTGAGCCAGGGAATGCCACTTGTGGCTTACTGCTTGTACACAGAACAGCTGCAGTGATAACAGTTATGTACAGGGCAACAAGGGCACTTGGGAAGCTCCTCTGAGATCAAGCAAGCACGAGCTGTTTGCCAAATCATCCAGAAGATAAAACAGAGCCCACTTTGTTCCATGCCTTGGAGGAAGTAGCATCTAGCCCACTAAAACCAACCTAAATGATGTAGCAGCACTGATTTCCATGAGCAGGCACAATGTACCTCATCTGAGGGGCTGGTGTAGACCCAAATTTGTGACTGATGCTTGCCTGAGGTTCCCTGAGCACCTCGGGGATGCTGGGCATGGAAGCACCACCCGCACCCATGTTGCAGGTGCTGGGCATGAGTAGCTCAGCTCAGCTGGTGTGCACCCACAGCAGGGAACCAAGGGGGGAGACAGACAAAACACTTAAGCAAAAGATCTAAATGAAAGCAGTAGGTGTGGGGGAGAAAGCAGGCTCTTGCCAGGTGAGCAAATCTGAACACAGGTTTTTCAGCAGCGATGCGTTAGAAGGAGGAAGCAGAAGAGTAAGCAGCACATACTGGCTCAGAGGGGAAATCACCTTATTCACTCCAAGAAAAGCTGTGATTGCTGGAAGTTTGAGAAAGCATGAAGATAGTGGATGTTCCTGAGGAAGGAAGGCGCTTCGTTACCTAGTTCACAACAGCACAAAAGACAGAAAATTGCAGTACAAGACAGAGAAAGGCAGAAACCAAAGAAAATAAGAATGCGCCTTGCAGTTAAAAACAAACAAACAAACAAAACTAAAAAAAAAAAACCCAAAACATTTCCACATAGAAAATTTAATTAAGAGTGAGCAAAGCTGGCACTGTCTTACAGAAACCCAGTCCCCTACAATTTAAGGGCAAGCTCCACAACCTGGCTTCGATCCATACCCCCTCCCGAAGGGGACCTGAGATCCCAAGGTGTGGGCTCACGAAGCCAAATGAGTGCACTGAGCTGGCTTTTCATTTAATGCTCCCCTCTGGAAACTGATATTTGTTTTCCAGTGTTACAGTTAGGATTCTCAAAAAAGGTCTTGATTTAAAATCTCCTACCTGTGCAGCTGAGCTTGGTATCTGACAGCTGACACAGACATCTAGAGCTGGCATCTGCTCCAGGCATTTTGTAAAGCTCTCTATTGAAATGTACATTTAAATAAGGCTCAGCCTGCCTTGAGTTTAGTATGCACATAGGAAGAGACTTTTCTAGTTGACACTTACTGTTGATTTACAAAACGATTTCACAAGAGCCTTTTTTAACACATTTAAAGCACTCTCAAAAGCAAGTATTATAAGTGGGAATGGATCTGACTAAGAGCTGGAAGCAAAAATGGGCCTCCAAGAACTCAGCTGGGGCTCAGTAACCCCCAGATCCCCCTTCTGGGACAGAGACCTCGAACTGCCCTATGGCTGCAGCTGACAGCAACTCATCCCCATCCTGCCCAATTTAGAAACTGCCAATTCAGATACTACTGAACTGTACTTAAGAGGAAGGAAGGAATAGCGTGGAGCTGGGAAGAATTTAGCTACAGTTGTTTTACCATCTGTATTGCTCTCAAATTCAGTAGTTCAGGTTGTGGTGTTTCTGGTCTTGCAGATACATATTTTACTTCACTGACACCGTGCCAAATTTGTACTTCAAAGATTATGAGGGAAAAAGAAACTTTATGATTTCATTGGATATTTAGAAAAGATAAGCTTGATTAAAAAGTATACAAGAAGCAAAAGTAACAGAGGCGGCACGTGGCCAGAAGCAGCAGAACCCCCTGCAGCCACACTGCTGGGCCTGCTCTGCCACTGCCCAGGGAAATGCAGAGTGGTGCCTGGAGGCCAGCACTGGCAGGCAGCACCCAATGCAGAACTTGCTGGAACCACAGCAGGGAGAGGTGCAGGAGGGAGGTGAGCAGACAGAGCAACAGGGGCATGGCTGGGGGGAGCAGGTGCTGCCTGGGGATGGGTCTGCGGGGATGCTGCCACCTGGGGATGCTGCCCAAGGGATGGGGACTGGGTCATTAGGGGGTGGGCACCTCCCTGACCAGCTTCCCCCTGGCACCTGCAGGATACAGTCATAATGAACATCTTGGGTATGCTGACATAAAAACAAGCAGCTTGTTTCAGTACTCAACACAGTGGTTTGGATCAGTTTGGGTTGAAAGAGGGATACTGTGCTGACAGCAGTTTTCCATCCAGTCTACACAACTAAAGAAAGGCACTCGTAGAGTTTCTCCTTGCTAGAGATCTAGGCAGTATTTTTAGATGAACTTCTTGACATCTCTGGCATGTGAACGAGCGAGATGAGACTCTAGAAAGCCATCCTTGAGACATGAATGGCACACAGTTCATCTGGTGCTTAATAGAAGAGGCCTTTGTAAAAACACTGTGCAATATTTCATCTTGTTCCTTACCTGATGACTCCTCTCTTTTATACTTTTTAAAACTATTAGAAGAATTTCTGGGAAAAGGCTGATAAAGATCAGCAGAATTATTGCCAGCCATGTGGAAACAGAAGTCAGCATATGAGCAAATACAAAATACATTCTTTGTTGTTTCAAGAAAGGCCTGAAAAAGAAAGGATACAAATAGATTGTGGTTAATACCATCAGCCCCACATGTCTCCCAACTAGGTCAGACTGGGATCAAGGTGCTGGCACTAATACCTCCCTGCCAAACACAGGCAGGCACAGGCTGCCCGCTCTGCTCCCCAACCATCTCCTGCTCCCAGCTGTGCTAATTCTGGAGGGCTGTCAGCAATCTTCTGGGACTGCTCTAATGCTTCTCCATACAGACTCTTCACCCTACTTCTCAGCCTAGCCACTGTTCCTCCCTGTGGCTTTTTTCTCCTCCC
Organism: Tragopan temminckii; assembly: GCA_028571105.1. Lineage (NCBI taxonomy): Eukaryota > Metazoa > Chordata > Aves > Galliformes > Phasianidae > Tragopan > Tragopan temminckii. Next base: position 4,201,220 of record JAOWBP010004006.1, read on the forward strand.
CAGCCAACCATTAAGAACTGCTGGTCTCAGCCCTCCTATGAAGCCCTGACCCACCTTCACTGCCAATTTTCAAGACCTCTCTCAACAGCAAATTGCCTTTTCCAAGTTTCTAAGGCCACAGCTACCTCCTCCTCCCTGACCCATCCACCTTTCAGTCCTTTACAATGCTTGCTGCCATAGCTCACATGCTCCATTTTTCTTTCTCCTCTTCTGTTCCTTCTTTTCATATCACTGGGTTTCTCTCCACCATGGCAGCACTAGAATATGCCATCTGATGATGTAAAAAAACCCAATCCTCACTGCCTATCACTATTATCTGCTGTGACTGGCACTCCATATCAACACGTGCTTATCATGGTCACGAACACTCTGACATCTCTATAAATCTTCTGACAGACAAAATGAGGGGAGCTGCACTCATGTTCCTCGCAAAGAAGGTGATGGGCATCCCCTAAGAAAGTGCCACAGAAGGAAAAGATACTTGCCAAATGACTCCTCCCCAAAAGAACGAGAAAAACACGTAGAAGGCAAGGGAGCCCCAGATCACAAAGTGGTTCATCCACGTCCAGAATCGAGTGTCTAAAGCTAGCTGTGTAAGTAGAACAAAAAACAACACCAGGAAGAACAGACATTAGAAGCAGCACGTATTCAGCTGTACCCATGTTTCCTTTCACAGTAAGGCTGAAGTCTTCCAGTCAGCGACCTCTCTGCATATGTACACCAGGGAAATACTTTCAATACCTACAGACTGGCACATTAGCAACAGGGAAACAGTTTCTAATTGCAGCTGAGAGTTTTTAATAGAATAAGCTTGATGCAACCTCTGATGCTATAAGGAAGAACAGTGTAAAGGTTGCAGTCACTGCAATTGCCTTCTGCCACCACCTACTGTCCTGAACCAAGCATAAAAGATCTTTTGTAAGATCTGATGCAAACTGTTCATTCTGGAAAGCTCCATGAAACAAAGCAGTTTTGCTATGCTTGTTTGACAAATGTACTTTTCTGACCCCCCACGGTGCACAGCAGCAGCTGAAACAAGGTGGGCAAACCCAAATACTTGGTTGTTTGTCTCCTCATTCTTAAGCTTAAAGCCAAGCGAAATAAAGTCAACTGCAATCAAGTGGAGTACTCAGAAGGAGGCAAAAAATATGAAAGTAATTTAGCAGAACGTAAGCACTTGTGTATAAGCACACTCTGCATGGTCAATAGCCCAACAGTCAATAAGCCACTTATGTCCTCCATGTATGGCAAACAGAAGATGGAAGTGTTGGGAGGAAAGGTATTCATAAAAGTGTCTTCAACATATTTATCACACAGGGTATTTAGCACACGTTCAAGAACACCTGCAAAAACAAGTGACTGGAGAAGAATCTAACCTTGAGAGTGACAGTGAACACCAGCACAGTGAAAACGATCGTCCCGAAGGTCCAGTTTCCAAAAACCTGGAAGACACAGTGTGTTGTCACACGTGCTTCTACCCACCTTGCTTGAGAAGAACAGAAAGGAACGATGACACAGTGCAAGCAGGGAGCAGAGGGGATGGAGGAATGGCGCAATTGCTACTCAGGAGTTGGCTACACTAACCCTGTGCCATGCACTACCACAGACAAGTGACCGGCGTTGTGACAGCAATAGACACAACCTCCTACTAACAGCAAATGTTGATCGAGAACACAAGTCATTGGGACCACCTGTATTTCATGATTTCTTGGTAATTTACTCAGTTTCTGCTTTCTCGTAACACAGAACCACCGCAGCACCTCTACTGATTGTGCTGGGCTAGTCCCAGTTGCAGATGCACCAATGGGTAATTCTCTGTATGAGAATGCATCGGTTTGGTTTATGGATACTAGTGACTATGCACAACAAAGAAAAGCAGATACTGTATATAAATCCAAATGATGGCAATGAATGGGACAGATGCTTACCAAAGGCTGTCAAGATCTGAATGCATACATTAAAACAGAAAGTGAAATGTAAAAGTTTTTAAAAAACGCAAAAAAAAAAAGTCAATAGGAGCGAAAAAGGAGTCAATCAAACATACATGGATATTATGAACAATTGCTGGTAGCAGTTCTTACAAGCGTGAGTGTTTACAAAACAGGACAAAACCACAGGGCTTATGTGAGTGCCACACAGACCTGGCCTCTCAAGGCATCTGTAGAACACACTGGGGCTTACATGTTCTATTCGTACGCAACCAGAATGGCTATAAATACAGAAAGGCACGGAATATACAACACAAGAGCATGACTACACATAGCTGGGGCCATGAACGTCGGCACTGATGCAACATGTGCTATTCTCAGCTTTCCTCCATGTGTTGTCCCATAAAAGAACAAAAGCTGGGCTAATTTCAAGGCTCACGAGTGATGGTGTCAAGAAGGTCTCCATCAGCCCTGCTAACACCTCCCTTTGGTAGAAGGTGTCTCAGGACAGCACAGAACACTGTGTGTACAGCTGCACTGATGCCTTGCCCTGGGCAAAGCACCAGGCAGCATGAATCTGCTGTAAGACCAGTTCTTGTACTTAGAGAGCACAACCACCGCTGCACTGTTGCCATGGTGATTTGGAAAACGTTTCAAGCACTTGCTGCAGAATCACACCATAAGCAATGCTACACCGCCGGACACGTCGCACAGCTTAAGCATGTAGATATTTGCTGTCAGGCAGATAAGAGAGGCAAGGCACAAAAGAAACACTCAACCTTCTCTTTTTTGGGGGGAGAAAGGGGTGTTGTTACCTTTCCATTATCTTCCAACGATGAATTTTGAAAAAGAAAATAAACCCCAAAGAAAAACACGAGTCCTTCAAAGGCGCCCAGGAAGGTCCAGTACAAAAAAGGCCTCCACTGCAGCATGGCATTGTCAGAAACTTTCCTGCCAAGAAAGCAAGAACAAGAAAATCACTGTCACGTGGGACCTGCTGCAAAACCCTGTATTTCTGTGAGTCTGATGTGGGCGTTGCTGCAGGAAACAAAGAGGTAAAACACCCAACTATCTGCCAGCACGCAGGACATAAACAACATCTGCTCTGTGTGGCTGCTGATCACTTAAAAAAAAATAATAATCAGAAGATATTCAAGAGATTATTATTTTTTATCCTTCTGTACATGATGCAGACAAAATCCCAACCCTGTCTGAGCAAAGCAAAATGCTGTCCCATGCCTTTTGCATAGCCACTGTACTTCCTCAGCCCTTCCATACTTCGGAATTTCAAAGCCAGGGCTGTGCTGAAGAAACATATGAGATGCGGTGAATCTGTGGCACGCTTCCCTCTTTCTGTTGAGCCCACAAACAAACTTTTTTGGGAAAGCTCTGCAAATCTCATTCCTGGTGTTTTTTCTGCACAGGCTGAAAATAGCCCCCTGAATCACTCCGTGGGTTTTAGCATGGGGGTTTAGCAGGAGGCTCCTGGCCAAGCACAGGAGTGAGATCCGGCTGCAGGCAGCAACAGCTCCCTGCATCTTGCATCACTGTCTTTTCAGACGGTCCTCCTTAAAATCTGAGGATTGATGAGGGATGAAAGCATGTTTATAGCGAAACCAAAAATCCTCTCTTCTCATTTTGTCTTCCTAACTACAACTATCTGCAGCAAGATGCACTCTGAAAGGAGGTGTGGTGCTGAGCTTCTGTAAATGCAGTTTCTAAAGCAAAACCCTACTGGAATCCTTTGTACTGCAGTGACGATTCTCTAACATAGAGAGATCAGTCTCTATGTTAGAGACTGATAACATACTTTGGGATCAGTCTGATTTGTCTGTGCTCCTTACTAAGAGCTATTTTTTTTGCGAGAAGGGAAAATGCAAAGAACCTGTTCAATGCAATCATTTTGCATTCCCATTTATGTCCTGCAGCACTCATCGTAAACAGGCTTTTACTGTGCCTCAGATGAGAGATCTGCACTGCAGCAACAGCATTTATACAGCAGAGGCACAGCAGTCATTCTGTATTCAGCAGCACATGTAAAGTCATGAATATTCAAACCGAAGCTATCTAACTGCACAATTAATCTGTTTTCCCTCAATTCACATACCCCAGTGATCAGACAGCCTGCAGGTGAGAGCATAGGAGCCTGCTATTATTGGTCTGTGCTGCACAAGATTCAATTACAGACGTATTTGAAAATACGTGCATTTTGCTACATGGCTGGAGAAGCTCAGAAGTTTAACCATAGAGCTGAGCAGTTATTTCAGAAATAATACCTTTAGGCACCTGCTGCCTGAAAGACTGCACCCAGGTATGTGCGTGGAAAGGGGTGGGGGAAATTGGAAGCATCTGGGGTCTCAGAGGGGGCCAGGGATACCCCAAGTTGCAACCAAGGAAGGAGAGAAATATGCCAGCACAGGAGATGAAGACCATCTCCTCTTACACAGTGCTTTCCATGGCAATGTGGAGGTAATTGTGAGAACAGAGTTCTCAGCTCTCATGTTCTGAAATGAGGATTTGGCTTTTGGGGCATTTATCCACCTACAAGTTGAGAAACTGCCTGCCTGAGCTGGACTTCAGCAGCATTCACCATCCTGTAAATGAACAGATCTCTTTTTTTCTCAAAGCTAGATTTCCCCTTCATCCATTACGTGCTCCAGGAAGTGCCTGGCTCACACTGCCCAGCTCAGAGCTAACACAAATGAATGCTCTTGCCAGACTCGCAGCTTGCTTTTACCTGTGGATGAAGAATTCCACCTGCAGTTTGTTTTTTCCTTTTTCTTTACACAGACAGAAGTGCAATTTGCTGGACCAGATACCATTAAAGAGCGTTAACAGAAATAGGCAATACATAGGACATTGCTCAGCTCTAACACAAAGCACTGGGGATACAAACAGCCTTTCTGCAGTTCCACAGCTACCCTGTCCCTATCACAGGGCAGGCACACTGGCTCAAACCACCCCAATGGATTGTGTCCTGCACCAACAAAGCTTAAAGTGTACTGAGGCCCACCCAGCCCCTCGCGACTTACATATACAGCTGTGGATCTGAGGTCAGTGTGTCAATGTTGATGTGCTGCTCCAGGAGGCTGTAAGCCAGGATGGGGAGAGATGTGAAACAGATGTTGTACATGGTAAGGTAAGCAGCATCGTACAGTGGCTGAAAAGAAGGGGTAAAATGAGACAGAAATTCCACTTGAAAAGCCTTCCCAGAGACAGATTTGCAGTTTCCAGCCCTTGTCTCTGTACCCACCCCATGGACTCATCCCTTTGTCACAGATGCGGGTCATGCTCTGTGCTTGTCTGGGCTCCAGCATGACCTCCAACGTCACAAAACAGCCGTTACTGCAGCTTTTCTGTAGCTGCTCTTGTGCTGCTGTTTCTATTAATACACTTGATGTCTCCCATGACTTTCTAAAGACTTTTTTTTTTAAGAGGAACTATAGTTTTTCTTTTTTTTCTTTTTTTTTTTTTAATAAAAAAGTGGTTCTGCTGAGACAGGCAGAGAACAAACTTATGCTTTTAAGACCAAGCAGACAGAAAAGAACAGAAGCAAACAAATGCCACAGCTATTGTCTCCAAGCACCAGAGCCCACCTGTCACAGATGTCTGTCCTTCTGACACTCATCTGGACTAAGTGATGACACTCATCTTGTGTCTTATTTAAAGCCTGTTACTAAAGAACAAACCGTTCTTCTTTTTGAAAGACACTTTTAGTATAAGGAAATGCAGCAGATGAGAGAAGATCAGGAAGTCTTTGAAAGACTTTCCAGAGTATAAGTAGCAAAATTAGGTTACAAAAATAGCTGACAAACCAGCTATGACACCTCCCTGATACTTTGGGAAGGTCTCCATTCATGTTTAAGCAACAAAAACGGGTCATGGATGGGAAAGGAAAGCAAATTTACTTATTTGTTTTTTATTGCAAGTCTCAAAAACATGGTACTGAGCAAGGAGGTCAATTCCTACTGTCATCCAAAGAAAGATGAGGAGGGGGAGGGATGACCAAAAGTCAAGCTTCTGCTAGGAAGCTTGCTGTGTAACTGGCTTTTTATCCTGTCTTTTTAGACACGTTACTGGAAGTTACCTGCTGTGAGAATCCACAGAAGAACTGGTATAAAAACTGTGGTAAAATGAAGCAAAGGTTCTAGAGAAATGAAAAAAGAAAGGTTAGCAGGGAAGCATTCATGAGTTTAGTGAATGCTTGACTTTTCACTCTAAATCCAATAATTTTTCCCATTTTCAGATAGTTTTATCTGATATTGTACTATCAGATAAAGCAGGACACGGTTTTCTACCAAGCTCTACACTATTCCAATAAGCTTCTAGCATCAGCAAAAGACAAGGGAAGAAAGTCACGCTCTCACATTCCCCTATATATAGGGCTTTCAATTAACAGGCACATGGGAGACACACACCCACCCCCCTAGATGAACAAAACAGAGTATCCTATACATCATCTTTCTGTTTTACACTATTTCTATTGTCAGAGAAACCCACAGTGAAAACAAAAATAATGAGCTGAACACACATCCTTACCTTATAGAAGAAATACTGTACAAGGTGTGCTATTCTCACATAATATAAATGCCCATGTGCTAGTAGCAATTTTCTTAAGTGTTTAAACTTTGGAACAGCATAGTCACTGTTTCTTGCAGCCTGACGTCCTTCTTTGCCTTTTATACCTGGAGACAAAAGCAAGGCAAGGACTGAAATTTATACTGATGCTACTTGAAATTTGGTCACGTAATTGAATGCCTCAGGCCATGACAAAGGCCATATTTCCTTTGTGGTTTTTTAAGACTTTTACACTTTACACTGTCCTTGTCACCCTGTGTACCCAGCCACTGGGACTGACCCTGGGAGCCACTGGGAGAGCAACACTAAAGCTCTGCAAGACTTGGTGTGGCCTTGGCTCTGTGACAATCAGACACTCCTCTGGAGTTTTTAACCTGAACTTAGGTTGTTAACTGAGTTCTTATGTAGGAGCATTTGGTGATAAGCATCTCAGATAAACCTGATAACAGATAAGGTTTCCCCCAGGCCTGCCCACATCTAGCAGTGTGGTTATTATCCTGCAGAAGCTCAGCCTCCCAAGAGATCCCCTCAGAGCAAAGTTCAAGAAAGCCGGTTTTGTTCTCTCAAAAATCACATCCAAATTAACTACAGTGAAGGATTCTATTCATTAGAGGCTAACGTGCCATTTCCAACAGTCAAAAATAAAGAGGGTGGTTAGAAAAGAAAGGACATCCCTCTTCAGTGGTACTTGAAAAATTGTCAGTACTTCCACAGTCTCTGACAACAATCTGCAGAAATTTAGATATGAAATTCAGCAGTTTTTCAGCCTGACATCAGGCATTTGGACAGGGCAGGTACAGCACAGCCCAGCATCAGCCCTAGGAAGATGCACACATTGCAGCTGCAGTCAGAGCTGCCAGGCTCCTGCACATACTTGGGTAAAGGACAAATGCCAGCTTCAGCTCAGCTGAGATGAGTGGGTACAGTCCCACCAAAACTCTCAGCACTGGATTTAATAGTGAAGCAAAGGTCAGAGGAAGTTACCTGTTTCATTTAAGATAGAATCAACCTGTGTTTGCACAGAGGACAGCAGAAAACCCCACTGTTTCACCAATGGGAACTAAAGTGTAAGAAGCAATCTACAGTCAACCACGTGGTAAAGACAAAGGGCATGTGCCTGTCAAAGGGCAGCAGCCTACCATGATCCCAAGCACTGATCCGGACCAAATGCCCTCTGAAAGCAGCAGGTGACTTCCCCATCTGTCAGGTGGGATTGGTTCAGCCATGTGTGATCAGTTACAACAGTGAACGTAAGCAACACAGACTGACAGAAACCTCAGGTATCAGATGGGTGTATCAGGGGTCTTACCTATTCCAACATGTGCTTCCAAAATCATACTAACATCATTCGCACCGTCCCCTACTGATAGTGTTATCGGGCTCCCTTTTGTGTTCTTCACCATTCGCACAATCTAAAGATTTAAAACAGGACAGCAGCACAAACCAAAAGTTCAGTAGAAAAAAAACAAACAAACAAAAAAAAACCCACGCTGAAAAATACTTCACCTCCAAAGACCTCTGCAACTCTCCAGATACTCCTGAACAAGTAACCTAGCTCTGTGGCAGCAAAATAAGAGTTCAGATTAATCAACACATTCACTATTTCCTTCGCAACCATCAACCAGAGGAAAAGCCAAGACCCAGCTTCGCAGGGCTGAAGGACAGCATTTAGAAACAAATCATTCCCAGCAGTAGCCTCCCTTCCCCCCTGTCAGACCCTGCTCTCTCACAGAGATGTGGCCTCTCACGCATTTCACATGGAAGACAATCGTACCCTGGAACAGGGCTAAAAATGCACTGTTTAATCATCCTTTATCATCAGCTGGTGTGAGGAAGTCATGGACTACAGAGCTGGAAAGGAAAAAAAAAAGAACAAATGGGTTTTGTTTATTCCTAATTGGCTTGGGCTTGTGGCTTCCTGCAAGCATATTTAAGAAAGGTTTTATATTCATAATTGAAAGACTGGTGTGTTTCCATAACGCTCTGAAGTTCAGACAAGGCTAATACATAGCCTGGGGAAGTCCTAGCTGATCAAGATGAGTAAGCTTTATTTAAAGCAGCACTGCAGGAAATGTAGCCTCACACCGTTATACAGAAATAATCAGTGGTTACATCTATCAGCTACTTCCAAAAAAACGTCTTTAATGAAAGGAGTACTTGACTACAACTTGTTGAAGGTTTTTTTTGCTACCCCAAAAGTCTTCCTGCTTCATCTTCCAGGCAAATCTGTAACTCAGACTGTTCTAGCAACACTGCTGCATTTTGAGTTTGTGAATTCCTGTGCCAGGCGTATTGTTTCCTGCTCCCTGGTGAATAACAAACTGCTTTGCAACACCCCTCCAGAAGCCTTTTGCTCAACTTTGACATCTACTGCCCAGTGACGGCAGCTGACTCCCCCAAACACAAGAAGCCAGGTATGACATGGTTTGCAAAGTTGTCTCACTACAAGTTTTGAAGCCCACCTACAGATCAGGTCAAGTCCATCCTATGGAGTAAAGGTGTGTTATATCACTTAATGACATGCTTCAGTTAGTGGGAGGAAAAAAAAAAAGGAAATACCTGTGCTTTCTGCAGAGGAGCCATCCGGCAGCACAGAACTGCAGTACACTTCAGGCAGATTTGTAGAAATATGTTTTTGTAATGACTAGAACTGGAATCCTGAGAAGCATTCAGTATCAGTGACAGCGTTGAGCCGTCTATAATCAAGCCGTATTCTTGACTCAGTGTCCAGCTTCTGGGGCACAACGAGAAACAGATTCGGAAAAAAGAAATCAGTTACTTTAAGAAGTCAATCTAGCTGCTTATATCATCTCAGTGGAAAAGGAACTAATTGTGTAGTAATCTTTCCCTCGTCCTTTCTGGGGGGCTTAGACATCATAAAAAGCCTGGATTTAGCATGCGCCCTTCACTAAGAGAGCTGCATAATTAAGTTCAAAGCCAGCTAACACTAGAGATAACGAGGCAAAGAAGCAAAGCAAAGGAGACAGCAAGCAGTGTGTCTCCTAACAGACACAGGCTTGGATCTCACCACTCACCTCTTCAGGCTACCCTGGGGTTTGGGAACATCCTGGATCAGCCTTTTGTGGTAGTCCATCAGCAGCTCGTGCAGTCGGTCCTCCTTCCTCTCACTCTCACCCACCACCCTGGCTGTCAGCTCCAGCAGCTCAGTGCTGGTCTGGAAGAGCCTGCAGGCATAGCAGGTGGACTTGGCAGTCTCCATCTTGTCCCCTGTCAGTACCCACACCTTCATACCAGCAGCATGCAGGGCCTCGATTGTCTCCGCTGACTGTTCCTGCAGCCTGAGTGCAGAGAGAAAAAAATACATATATCACTGCTCAGGCTGGTTTTGGATACAAGGCAGACTCTGAGCAGCTGTGGTGGCACATCAGTGATTCCCCAGCCTCTCATCCCAGCAGTGCTCCAAATCCCCAAACCAGCAGTGCACAAGGCAGGGAGTCACAAAGCTGGGCTTACACCAAAGTGGGTGGACTCCCAGCACTGCACATGTCCTGGCCACCAGGCCACCTTCATACCAAGAGCTAGCACACAGCCCTGCATGCAGAAGCACCACCACACCGCTGGACAGAAGCAGGATGACCCTGGAGCAGCTCTACATTATGTGCACAACTCAAGAGAGCTGTGATAAACGAGACCCTCAGAGAAGGCTGTGGAGCCCTTCCCTGCAGGCCCCAGGCAGGAACCTCAGAAACATGTTTCTGAGATACGGCACTCCATGGGCGTAAAGAGGCTTAGCCAACACTGCCTCTTAATCCACAAAGCCCCCTGAGGCATCCTTATTTTGCAGGTAGGGAATGTAAGCTAGAGAGAAGTTAATTGATTGTCCCCACACTGAAGAGACTACTGCCACAGGAATAAGGATTAGAGCTCAGCAATCCCAATTTTTTACATGCAGACAAAAATCACTGCATTATACCACAGGACCCAAGAGTCAAGAATAAGAGGTTAATTTACACATGCACTTACTGTAACAGCAGCACACAAAACTGAATTTGTTTTGATATGTAAATTGATGCTGCATGCATTCATTCACTTTGTAGAAGTGTGAGTACTTCTGTGGTTTCACTAATAAATCCTAATTCCTACAGTAGCTGATTTTAGCAGCTAGGCACTATGTAATGGGTTGTACCACAGAGTAATTGCCATGGATGCTCCCAGCCCCTGTCCTGCTACTCAGCTCTCACAGGGACGCTCCAAGTTTTCTCCCACTACTCCCAGGCTGTCCCCCAACCAAGGGAATGCCAACCCAGGCTGAAAAGGAATCTCACCATGGCTCACACAAGAAAGCAAGGGCCCACCACAACACAAAGTTGTGGAGAAACCATGGGTACCAACGTGCTGGGTCTGTGTGCTGGTGTCTGTTTACCTGTCTTCTACAGCAGTCGCCCCAATCAAGTGCATGTCTGCTTCTGTGTCTTCAAAGACCTTTGCCATCTTTTCTTCCCTATCCTGCAGAGCCATCTTTGCTTCATTAAGCTGCCGGTCAATCCTGTCATACTCCTTTTGAGTTAGTTCCTTGAATGCCACACAAAGTGTTCGGTAGCCATCCTTGTAGGGGGGGGAAAAGAAGCAGACAGCTGCCCTTAAACCCTGTTTTGTGCAGCTCCCCACACTAGGATCAGCACTTCTCCCGTTAGCACTTTGTCAGTACTGAATGTGACCATAATGACAGATGGCTTAAGTCAGAAGACAACATCTGTGTTCACACAGGAACTTCTTCACATCAGAGCACACACGCGTGCATGTAGCACAGCAGACAGAAGCCAAGGGCAGAACCAGAGCAGAAATCCTACACCCAGCTGGGACAACTGAGTGTCCCCACACCTAGAGCCAAGAAAGGGGCACTCGCCCACACCACCACCACTGCCAGATCGGCCTCCCAGGACAGGCTTCTCTTCCACCTTCACATGCACATCACAACTGACACAAAGATTCCTCCCACCAGAGCAAACTGTGTGCTATTGTTAGTGCTATTTTTAACTTGCTAGGGAGATGCTGGGACACAACTGCAACCAAACCCATATAAGTATATCAAAAGTCAAATAAACATGGAAGTCAAAGAAACAAAAAAGGAAAGAAACCAGGCTTCAAAACAATAAGGAGTGACACTCGGATTTTCAGTACTTCCCTCCAAAGCGAGGTCACATCCCTATTTTTGGCATACAACTTTCCTGAGCACAGAGCCAGCCATATCCCCACTGCACGCTCACCATAGCATTGCGGTCCACGTGTACTTTAGTTTGTTGGATTTCCTCTTGCTGCACTCTCGGAAAAATAGAGGAGTCTGCTCCTTTACAGAAGAGAAGCAGCTTTCCTAAAAGCAAAGTTATAAATAGTTTATAGCATCCAAAAGCCATAGAAAGGCTTAATGGATGTTGGCTTCAATACCAGCAAAAGATACAGAAGAAAAAGTATGGCAGAACTGAAGGAAGAACTGCTAGAAACAGCCCAAAAGAGGTCTGACACCTATACAAAAGATTCTTCCATATTAGGCTGGACTACTGAGCGTCACTACTTGTCCCTGAGCAAGCTTTCTGCAAAAGGCTGGACAAAATGTGTTAATGTATCTAGACAGCTCAGAAAACCCAGCAGCCTCAATTCTCTGGGTTACAGCTCATGGCATTACATACACTCAGGGTAAGAACAAAGGCAGCGTGTTTCATATTTGTGCATTTAGCTGTACCTGAGCTGGTTCTCACAATGACACTCATACGGCGACGGACAGGGTCGAAGTTCAGTGTATGGAGAAGCTGATACCTTTAAAAGGGAAAAAAATTGAGCTTAGGCTCAGTACAAGGATAATAGCTCTTCAGGACAGTTTCACACTGACTATCCAGAGAAATGAAACTTGCCTGGGGGGCAAACAGTAGGGGAGCACTGGGGTTGGGCAATTCACTCCCAGCTTTTTGCATGCACGTGGATATCACAGGAGCTGTGAGCACAGGGTAAAACCAAATTACTTTCCGTCTGGGAGGGGCAATGGGAGCCATATCACACTGCTTAGGCTGTGCCCTGCTTGAAGGCGCAGCTGCTACCCATAACGTTCTGGGGAAGGAAGGAGACTGCAAGGGTAGGACACACTCAAGAGACCTGAAGGCTTGCCCAGGACTGACAGCAGGCCTTTGCAAGCAAGCCCTTCAGCTTGCTCACTGCACAAAGGAACAGGGGCTGTGCAGGTTGGTAACTGGTCTGACAGCCTTTGCTGAGCAGTTTTGACCTTGCCCGGTTTACCACACTGACTGAGCTTAATTAGCCCACGTGTGAGATGAAGCTGAACAGAGTCCATTCAACCCCAAGCAGCAGTATTCCTAGCTGGCCCTGTGGCACTTACATTTCAGTTTCATTCTTTTGGTTTCGGATTTTCATGAAATCGTTTTCGAGTCCTAGAAAAGTGAAACCATACCTGTCAATAAACAAGAGGACAGAACAATATTGAGAGCACCCATTGGCGTGTGTTACACATTAACAGAGTTCTCATTTCAAGACCTGTATTGCTGAGGAGAGGTAAGAAGTTACCAAGCCCGAGCTAGAAGGCTTGGGCAGCTGCTTGCAGAGCTAGCTCTGACATGCTGTTATCACTCTCATAACCTGAGGAGCTGGACATCACAATTGCCAAAGTGCCTGGAGGCTCCATTCATGGTTGTCTGCATTTTCAGCAGATTTACAAGAAACAGAACAAAACACAACACCATCACATTCTTACTTTTCAGCGCCTTTCACCAAAGCGATTTCATCTGGGGAAGAGGAGATGTAGGTGTTTTTGCACTCAGGATGTCCTATCAGCCCATCCACCTGGTCTGCTTGTTTGATCCGAACGGTGTGGCACAGGCAGAGGGCTCGCAGGAACAGCTCCTCTCGGCTCTAGGGATGGAGAAAAGGCCCATGACCAGCTCTGTGCCATACATCCCATCCTCCTCAGAGCAGCTGGTTGCCACTGCTGTGCATATGTATTTCAAAACAAAAATATCCACCACCCCTCCCCACAACTTCAGCAGTAATAGATCATGTACTGACTCCCTAGGCTGGAGCCACCAACAAAACACATCAAGACACACGTTTCTCACCTTTTCTGCTTTGCCATAATATTTTAGGGGTCCGTCAGTCTGCGAATAGCCATCAACCTCTGAAATGCAGTCCTTGTACTTGTGCCCATCTATACAGCACTCAATGAACTCCATGCTGTTCTCCGTCAGTGTCCCCGTTTTGTCGGTGAAGACAAACTCCACCTAGAAGAGAGCAGACAAGTGCAGACACCCACCTCACTACACTGCTGCAGCCATCACTGCAGCAGGGCCATGTGTGGAAGAGGCCTCCAAAGACTGCAAGGCTGGGGCATTCTGATACACCTGTGCCAGCCCTTTGCTGCTTTCCTAACCTGGTCCCCAGAAATGTGCAGGTGCCTTGCGTGGGCACCACAGGGCATTCTACCACTTCCCTCATCCTTGATCTTTCCATCCGTTGCATAGCTGTCAGGAGGCAGCTCCTGAAGACTTCTAAAACTTCCTTCAAGGCCCTTTGTTCTCCTTCATTCTACTTCTTGGCTGCTTTGCTTTGGCTCCCAGTGCTCATACAGCTGTTGCTGAAGGTCTGTTGCCTCCCCTGTGGGACTTCCTCCTTGGTGTCATATTATGTACACACATAATTGCTACTCCAAACTGACAGTATTTTTAAAAGCAAAATAAGAAGCAGGAGGCACTGTACATATCCCAAACTCAGAAAGAGAAGCTATAACTGCTCCAGCAAAGCCAGCAGCAGCACGGCTGCACATGCACTGCATGCCCAGAGAGATGACTGGGTAGGCGTGTTTGCTAATCCTTGAAGAGACAGAGAATTTTTAATTTTTAATTGAAGTGGTGAAAGCAAACCATCCTGACACACTAAGTGCTGTGCCTGATATTCCCCAGTATGGAAACAATTGGCTTGACCCAGTTCCTCCTCCTTCATACACTATTTATAACCTTACCCACTTCGTGCCGCGAGCAGAATCACATTAAATGGAAAGTGCCACCAGTCTGGCCGAAGCCCTGTACTGCTGGGACAGCAAGGGACTGCCACAACAACGCTTGTTATCAGGGAGAACATTACTCCAGCAGCAGTGGCCCATGAGTTGGTTTTCACAGCTATCAAGAGCTCTGAAACATATAGATGCACAGAAACCACCACCAGAAGCACCAACCACTACAGGAGACAGTAATGGTGTGCGTGCTGGTGGTTACAGTAGAATCTTCTGCCTTTCCTCCTGTGCTGCTACTCCCCTGCTAACACAGGGATGTCTCTCAAAGCAGATGCAAACAGAGCCTGTTCTGACCTGTCCAAGCTCTTCGTTCAGGTCTGAGGTGTTCACCAGCGCTCCCTCTTTTATTTCTTCATCGTACATCTCTTTGTCCCAAGAGATGAAGAAGGAGCCCAAGAACTTCTGCATCTCTACTGTAACATACATGGAAACTGGGATAATAAAATTGAAGAGGACCATAAAGGACAAGAAGTCTGTGAACATCCGCAACACCTGCAATGGAAAGACAAGAGGAAGATGCAGTCTGTGCTTGTCAGGCATAACTCAGGGAGACAGCATTTCTTTAAAAGTTAAATAGAAAAAAGCCCTCTGAAAATAACTGAATACAGTTAAGACTGCACTTTCCTCTGATGCAGAGAATCTCCTTGCCATTTGCAGATATATGAGAGTATAACAGAAGAGCACACAATGCTGTTTCCAAGTGACCAAATCTACATTTTATTCAGGTACATATATTCATGTTTCAGAATATACTGCTACAAGCTGATTCTCATCTCAGGTATCTGCAGCAAGTGGTTTGAGAACAGTCAAGCACTGATTCTGTGACATCCCTGAAGTCCTACTCAACAATCAACTACATCAGCTGATTCCCACCCACTCGCATTCACTCTTTCAGGCTTGGCTGCATGCGTCTCGGCAAGTTTAAGAACCTGGCTGACATGGCCTCAATTTAAGTTTATCTACTCAAAGCTGAAAGATAGCTGAAGTTCAGATAAGGATCCAGGTTAAATCAGCTGCTGCATTTATGTAATATCTCTGCGCGGTGGAAACGATGTTATCCTCCTGCTGTCAGTAGCCTGCATGCATTCGCCTGCCCCCAGGGTGATGGGGACGGCAGCGTGCGAGCGGGGTTAGTGCAAGCTTTGCTAAGAGCTTCACTGCACACACGCAGGAGAAGCAGGTAGTAATCAAGACAGGAGACAAACACAAACAGGAGGGACTGCAGCAAGTGACAGCGCTTCCAAAGAGCAAGCAGGCATCACAGGACTGGCAGCAGACGTGATCAGATTAAATATAACTGTCAGAATAAATACAGCTGGAGGAGGTGCTGAAATACAAATCCATTTACCTTGAACGTCTCTCTCTCTTTTTTAGTCTTTTCATTGTACCAAGGCTCATCGTTAAATGGATTACTCTGCCAGACATATTTCAGAGTCGTGCACACAGTAGCTTTGCTCAATAGGATGCATAAGTACACTATCAAGAAAGCGTTGATAGATCTGAAAAATAGGTTTCTTTTTAAAATTCTTGCAACTACTTTCACATACAAAAATCATGCAAATAAGCAGGAACAAGCCTTCCTTACTTTTCAGAAGGGAATTACAGAACAAGTGCTTTGGACAGTGCTGATAATCAGGGTCAGTTCACTTAACTTAGTATTCCCTACATTTTTTAATTTTAAGAAAAAAGCTACTAAATGACGCAGCTACTTGAAAAATATGCTTAATCAAACACACAAATTGCACAGAAAATCAGAAAGCATCTGAAACAACAGGCGGCAGATTAGGGGATTATTTCTGTGCAAATCACCCACGAAGAAAGCCACAGCTTTTAGCAGTTTTTGCCTGCCGTACTCACTTTTCCACAGCAGAGCGTTTCTGAGATTTCCCTTGGTAGTTCAAAGCCATTTTTGTTTCCATTCCAGTATAGACTGCCACTCCTGCAGAGGATTAAAGCAGAACTCATCAGGGACTGGCAATCCATAAGGGACCCAGCTTTCACCGAGCCATCAAGGGCATCAGTGTTTACATGGAACTTGATTCCCAGTTCTAGAAATTGGCATTACCCAGGGGCTGCTCTACTGCAGAAAGCTCAGTGCCTGCTAAGTAACGTTAGTTACACGTATCCCTGAGCACTGACCAGCAGCCGAAGGATCATGCACAATTAGAAAAAAGATCAGTCTTCACTAACAGCCTTCATCCTAAATTACCGGTGTCTAGACCTGTGACTCTGGCACAAGCATTTAACAGAGGAGCTGGAAACAGCTTCCCGCTCTCTGTAACCCAGGCACAAAGAACAGCTTGCTTAGGTGCATTAACACAACCTGCACAGCTTGGCAGCACTGCAGATATAAGCAGCACCTCCACGTTTCACCCCCAAACTTTGCAATCAACATAGCTCTGCAGTCAGCTGGTGTACAAAAACAACTGCAGAGCCCTGCAGATAAGTATTTTTCCTCCCTAGATTTCATGATAAATAATGACAAATGTAGTTGCTCATCTGATCTATTTACGTAATCATAATTTTTAAAAACTGTTCACCATAAATCTTCTTGGTATTTTTGAGGGTAGCACCTTTCAGCAACAAGTTTTCAGGACCCAAAGACCTAAAAATAAAAGATATAATAGAATGTCACTCAAAGCTCTTTACAGTTTAAATCCTAGAGATGAATTATAAAGTTAAACCGATGATTTTTAGGAGTTGATCACTTTATTTAAGCTTTAAATTGGACGCTGCATGACTCTGCCTGTTTTTCCTTTTACATACTTTTATTTCCATTTCATTCCATGCAAGTTATCCTCAGTGCTCAAAGTTCCAAATTTAATGGTGGATTCTCAGTTTTGGAAGGATAAGTGCCAAATGTTCAGATCTAACAAGTCCTGGTACTTATGTAAAAACTGTTTTAAAAGCACTGAAAATGCCTTCAGCACAGTCAATCCACCACCCTACAAGATGGAATTTTATTCCTCTCTGAATGTCCTACCCGTGACCCTCAGCTGCTTCCCTTTCTTCGGCTAACAGGGCTCAGGACAACCAGTGAAGGAGACTGGAAATGGCCCAGTCCACATGCACACGTGTGGTGGCCCTGCATGCTGAAGCACTGGGATCCAGATCCTGGAAATGTGATATAGATGTCTATTCAGATGCCCAGCATCTTTGAGAGGGGCAGTGAGAGCTGCAAGACTAACCTGGCTACAGGTTCTTGGTTGCTTCTGTACATGATGATCCTTCCAACAAATCTGTAATTAAAAAATACATGAGAATCCTGTATTACAAACACATTAATGTTATAAAAGAGTACTACAAATGCACTCAAGGGACATCATGAGATGGAAACTAACGTGGAAATTCATGCACCTGAGAGGTGAAGGCTCTGTTAGGGCCAATGCACAGCCCACCTAGCCCAAGTGCCTCTGGCTGCCAGTCCCAGCCTACTTGAATGAAGGAGTAAAACACACGGCAGCAAACCTCCTTTTCCAAGAGTTTAACAACCGAGACAGTCTAATCCTAGAAGGAGTTTCAGCCAACATATTCTACTTGGAAGGTACACCACTCACTTTAGTGAACTATGACTTATTTCTACTGATCAGGCTGAGGCTTTGCAGGACAGGCAGCTCACCGGAGCGGTGAGGATGCCCACACTCACTTGTACAGGTCTGGCTGTGGCTGCTCACACTCGATCGTGGCTGTGAGGGAGTCTATGGCTTCATCCGTGCAGAGCACGGTGGTGTCCCGCACTGCATAGTGAGTCTGAGAGGAGAAACACAAGAGGATCAGCTCAGTGGCAGCCCTGGGAACAGCTCAGGCGGGTCCCTCGTCACCCAGTGTCCCACATTGCCCCAGCGTGCCCCCTGGGATGCTCCCAGGGAAAGGAAAGGGCAGCCCCAGTGCTGGGGAGCAGGCTGAGCGCTGGCGGCCCCAAAGCTATTTTTAGGTGCTGTGAAGCTCCATCGCTCACAATTAGCTAGGAACTGCACGAGGATCTATGCACTGCCTGCAAACACTATTTATAGGAGCTGCCGGAGCAACTGAACCACTGCAGGCTGTGCGACAGGCTGCCTTAATCCGTCTTCATCAACAAATTTATTAACGAGCTTCCTCGACTCATTTGTGTTCCTCTCATTGTGCACAGTGTAGCAGTTCCTCCCACGAGGCACACAGTCGTGATGCTACAAACACCCACCTGAATGCTGGTGACCTGCGTGGGTGTTTGTACTGGAAGCACACACACTTCTGCTATAAATCACAGCTCCTGTGAAGCAGCCCAGAACTGTTCACACAATGCCCAATATCACATCAGGCCCCCGTGCCAAGCTTTGCATCCACTGCTCATGTCTCCATGGACACTGTGCAATTACTGAATGATGCTTCAAAGCAGCCTCCTAATCACTCCCACAATCTTTACATCCACAGTCCCTCGGCCTATTTAGAAAACACATGCTCTTTGAGATAACCGAAGCTGAAGATTCATGCTGCAAAGACAGAGCCCTGCCACAATCCATTTTATAACTGCCCCAGTTTCTAGGCATGTTTTCCTATATGCATGACCTAACAGGCACCAAGAAACATCCAACAGGTAGGCAACTGCTACCAGTGTGGAGGAGGTTTTGTGAGTACCTGCATGTGCTTCCCTCACCCTAGCTCAGCTGCACACCCTGGTTCCTAATCTTAGCTGTTTCCCCAAACAGCACTTGTTTTTCTATTCCCTCCTGCACCTTCCAACTCAGTCTCCACCTTAATTTTGTCAAGAAACAGAAGACAGCTCCCCTTCACCTACAGGAATCCACAGACTGAGAAAAATACAGTGCTTAATATAGAAATATAGCATTCAGCTTAGAAACTCAGGTTCTAAGAGCCAAGACTCTGAAAAATTTAACTCTTGCATACAATACACCCGACACTAACAAGCAGTTGCTATTTAACATGAATATCTGCTTTTGGCCTGACACCACTCCAAAGCTGTACTCCTCCTCACTCAGTACACATCAACACTGCATCAGCTCACAAAATTATCAGCACCAATTAACAGCCACCAATTAAGAGGCGAGCTGGAGACCCCATACAGTTAGATCAACACTGGTATTCCCCAACGTCAGAGTGTGCTGGAAAGCATCATGAAATTTCAAAGTAACTTCCATTCTTACTACTGCAGTTGCTAATATCTGCCTAACTATTCATCAAACAGCTGTGAACAAATTCTCATGTCTGGTGACCAACGTGATTTTATTACTTCTTTCCCTTGGAGAGAGGGAGGAAAATAATGAAAGGAAACACACCAAAGAGAAGATTCACCCTGAGCAAGACTAATATCAAATTTCACTTCTGATTCAGGGAAGAGGAAAGCAAACAAACAAAAAGCAACAAAAGAAAAGCACAAATTAAAAAAAAAATCAAAAAACTCAACTGAAAAAGAGAGGGAGTTTTCTGCTCACTGGTGAGAAATTCCCCAAATCAAACAAGACACAGTGCCTCAGAAAGTTCCAAATCACTCCAAAATATGTCCATTAAATAACAGAAGTGCTGGCAGGTACTGAAAAGAGAACTATAAGCTCAAACAGCTGTAGCTGCTGCTTTACCTATATGCATCAGATCTCAACACACACAATAGGAGCAGGAAAGCAGTACACATTGCTTAGAATGGACAATAATGCAGCTAAGCCTTATAATAATTTATTGACACTATTTAGCTATAGACATTTATTCTGATAAAGATGGAATCAATTTGGGGCAGTGCCAGCAGAAATGGTTGTTTAAGAAAACAAAATAAACCAAACAATCCACAGAGCACTTGGCTGCTGACTCACTGGATGAACAGACGGAGGGAGGAGATGTTAAATATAGCCATGGCCATGGGGACGGGTGCTGCAGGAGCATCCTCCAATTAATCATCACACACACACACAAACACACACACTTTCTCTCTCTCTCTCTCTCTCTGCACAAGCACTAGCTTTGGTTGCGTGCTGCCCATCCATTCCCATCACCTTGAAATTTGACTCGCCATCCAGACTCGCTGTAGTGACGTAACAGGTCCCATCAGTACTACTTGAGGCCAAAAATATCAAGTCACAGGGGAAGGTCTCATCTGCTTTCACTTCTACTATGTCTCCAACCTGCAAGAAGAGAGACATTTCGATGAAAAAAACCTCTCTGATATTATTAGATGCTTACAGATTTAGCTCCTCTCAAAGCCTAAAAGAAATCACCTTGGCTAGAAGAGGAATCAGGGTGTTCAAGATCAAGACCAAAAGTCAAAATTACTTGGAGGATCCAGCTCTCTGCCTGCTGAGAACTCCGGCAGCCTGCCCCTTGCCATGCAGGTGCCCCAGCATCAGAGCCCACCCAGTGCCAAGGCAGCCTGCCCACGCAGCACCACTATTATTCAGTTCTCTGCTGAATCTTGATGAAGTCAGAGACTCTGCACTTATCTGAAGTGCAGGGTGATAAATTAACGTCAAAGCTGGTGTGCTTTCCTGGTGTCCTTGGGAGAGTTGGAAATAGAAGAGGACTGCCTGTCCCAGACAAATGCGGAACACTGACAGACCTGTCATTTGTCAGCACAGGCACAGCTTTTGCAAGACAGCTTCTCAAAAGCAGTCAAACAAAGGAAGCTTCACTTATTAACTGGGAAGGACTCTCAGAGCAGCTCACGCAAAAGTCAGAGAAACCTTGTGCAGCTTGGGGAGACCACAGCACATCCCTGCTGCAGGCATCAGAGTATATCACAGACCCCAGCGTCCCATCTGGTGATAACTACATCTGAATTGTCTATTAATGGTTACCTTGATTTTTTCACTCTCTTTCTGCACTTGCTTCGCATTTTCAATAATGAAGACATTACTCTTGTTCACTTCATTGTCAGCTCTGTGTCTCAACCAGTCTTCGTACCCCTAGGCACACAAATACAAGCAACAAAACCCATAATGGAGCAGTAAACTAATCAAAATAGGATGCATTGGAAGGGAGAAAGAAGGAGAGAGGGGAAAAAAAAAAAGAGTAAGTTAAACAGTCCTCAGAACTCCTTCATGCCTGACTAAACATCAACCAGAGTAGCTCAGACTGAATCAATTTACTTTAAAAACTTCATATGCATATTTGACAGATTCAGAACAGATTAAAATAACACATGAAAAATAATCTATATGCAGTGCATGCAACGAGCAGCTAAATTACTGTAACATGTTTCTATTATTCTCAGTGTTGGCAAGAACAGGCTGATAATATGAATAATATGCTTAGCACTCTGTGACTCTTTCCTATGGTAACGCAGGACAAGTCTCTTCTCTACAGTCTTCACTAAAAGAATAAAACATTCATACTTGAAGCAGATGGATTTTACTCTAGCTCTCCCTCTCTGGCCCCTGCAGAAGAAACTTATCTTATTATTCAGTGCTTCTGTGGAAGAAATTCAGAGTGGCACATTTGCATGTGATAGGAGAAAAGAGGTCTTTCAACACTACAAGAAGAAAGAGGACTACATATTTTCAAGGCTAGCTGAGTTTGAACTGAACTGTCCCTTCTATTTACCAACAAGGCAGCAGAGCACTGGCTATATTTGGAGCATGTTTCTGTATTCTGCAAAGAGTTCAGGAACATTTCTAAAAAGAGAAGAAAAACTCAAGTAAAGTCAGACCTAGAGAGGCAGCCACAGTGCTTATCTTTACTAACCACCACAGTTTGCTTTCAACAATACACAGAGGTGGATGTTTTACGCTGCCAAACAAGATATACCAACGCCCACATTCAGCGTGCAGTCTCTTGAAGAGACCTTTTGAGAAGAGGTTCCCAAACTCTACCAGCCCGTGTTAGTTATTTACTCTGCCAGACATCCCAGAGAGCATGAGAACATGCCTACAGGAAGGTTATCTTCCTCTCCCAATTACTGCTGGTACCTGTTTGATGGCTGTGACAGTGATCACGAAGAAGAGCGGAAGGCCGCTGGTTACTGGGCTGGTCGGGGTGTCCACTATCACCTGCAGACAGTAAGAGCAGACTGGTGACAACCTGCTTCGAGCAGCAGAATAAGCAAGAACTCTGGCCATGGTGCAGAACAGTGCTTGGTACACTTGGAGAGAACCAAAGCAGGGAAGGAGGATGGGGCAGAAGCAGCATCCATATGTGAAGAGCAAGATGCCCTCATTTCTCACTGAAAATCAGAAAAAAACATTTCTCCTCTTTGGCAGTGAAGAGCAGGCACATCCAAACCCCAAATCATGAGCAGTTGCAAGCAGGAGGGCAGCACCAGTCCTCTTGAACCACTGACACCAAGATGCTAGAAGTGACACAAACCAGCCTTATTTACCAAGGAAATACACTGTGAAATGGAATACAAACACCTAAATAAACCAGAAATGAACATTTTGCCTTTGGGCTCTGATGCGGAGCATGATTTAAGCACAGCACAGAGATCACATGAGGGTCAGTAGTTGGAGTCCCTGAGCTGGGCACAGCGCTCATGCTGGGCCTTGAGCCCCCCAGGAACAAAACCCAGCAGAGCCTCTTCAACTTTAATTAAACCCTGGGGCTGTGGGAAACCACTGTTTGTTTGACAGCATCATGACTTGGCCTGGAGGGGAAGAACAGCAGAACAGGTTCATCGTTGGGATGGATTCACATCAGAGCAGGAAGAGCTGCACCGCTTCCCACTGATGAAATTCATCACAGAGGTGTCCTCTCCCAAGGGACAGCACGCAAAGCTTTCCACCTCACAGCTGAGGGCCTCCAAAAGCAGGTGTCCCGTGCCTGCTCAGTGCCAGTATAATTTCAGCAGCAGGAGGGCAGCAGCCCAAAAGCAAACAGAATGTTGAGAGGCAGCAACACCTGCACCCAGCAGGCCTTAGGCACCCCCAGCAGCACCACTCCCAGCATCACTCCAAACACCGTGCAGGAACCAAAGCAACCAGGGCAGACTGCAGGGCTTCTCCGGGGACACCCCAAAACCAGGGTACAGGAATTTGGCTGTTTACTTGGCATCCCTGGAGAGAAGGGAGAACAGAAGGCAGATGTGGAGGGCTTCGAGGGAAAGGGACAGAGAAGCAAAGCAGGCAGTAAGGCTTTGTGCCCCACAAAGGGCCTTTGTTGTGCTCTGTTTGTTTGCATTCTCCTAGCATGCTCACAAACAACAGCAACTGGACTTTTGTTGTTTCAGGCTGCCTTAAGCGCAGCACTGGGAGCAAGCTATGTGGAAATTAACTCTTTGAAATGCTGCATGCTGCAATTTTACTCAGCACAAAGCACATGCAGCAGCCAGGTCAGGGGTGTGAGGTAAGCAGAGTGAGGGCAATTGCTGTAAGCACAGCAATTCCTCCAGGAACACAGCCCCTGGTTCATCCTAATGAGTGTCACAGCTTACAAACAGAAGGCTGCAGGAACCATGCTTTGGAGAACCTCAAGTGAGCAATGGGAATTGTGGACACATTACACAGAGGATGGCACACCCAGATGGCCACTTGAAGCATGGGTCAGTCAGCCTAAATTTATCTCGCAGGAAGTGGGCAGAGCAAGGGAAAGCTGAGGGATATCTGCCCTGGGCTTCCTGAGCCTCTCACTGCTATACCATGCGAGTTCTCTGCACTGGACAACATGCAGCTGCATCTATTTAAACAAACAATATGATTTCTGTCCACACAAATGTTGTGTTATAGAGGTATGAACACACATATTGAATTAAGTCCTTGGAATAACTCAGTGATGTATTTGGAGGTTGCTGCTGCACTCCCTACAGAGCCCATAGCTCAACACTGCTGCTCCTCCTTGGCTGCTAGTGGAAGCAGAGGGATGCAGGAGCTGCACGCCAAACCAAAGGCAAACTCCTCTGAAGCTATTTTTGAGATATTTCAGGACTTCAACAGCTTAATTTGGATCCACTTAAAAGTGACAAAAGCCTTCTGTTACTTAACAGTTACTTCCAAATTCACTGTTTACAAGACTGAAGACCACAATCCAGAAGTCATCTTTATCTATCATAAGGAACATCTTTCATTCCGAGCACCTCCTAACTAAGCTGATTGCTGCCAGCTTGCTCTCTGCAAACACACCTTGACCACACTTACTCTGGGCACTCCATTTCCTCCAGGAGCCGACACAGTTTCCCCCGGGTATTGCAACAGAAGTGCCAACGAAACAGTTATCTGTATCCCTGTTAATGCACTAATTAGCATCTTGTGTTTAATGTGTGTACTTTTCCTACCTCTCTCTCAACCAAGAGCTGAACTTGCAGCTTGGCAACAAGTACTGCCAGGCTGTGCTCCTAAAGCAGCACTGGGGACAACTCTAATAATTTACAGTAATTTGAAGATAAACATAAACACTGAAGCTTTGGATCCATTTACCATGCTATAGCTACTGATATTTTAAGTGACTAGAATTGTTGTGAGTGCTTTTTTTTAAGATCCAGCAGACCCAGAGCGATGAGTGCCAAGTGTCCCTGGGCACTCTATGGGGTAGCAAGTGTGTTAGTGTCGTGGGATTATTGTTCCATTGGGTTTGGGTTTTCCCCTCCAACAGAACATGACAGTTGCTTCCTTATTTTGGAGGCAATCACAGCTCACAGAGTAAAAACAAAGAGGAAAAACAAGATTTTTCTCTCACCTACATATACCTGTGATTAAAACAGGCAAGCAGCTAAACTATGGTGAGTCCTGCAAGCGGAATCAAGAGCAAGCCGTGTCCTTAACGTCCAGAGGGTCAGCAGACCAAACACAACACCACATCACTGAAAGGCCATCTCCACGAGGACATCCCGACCTCAGTGCCAGCCAAGTTACAAATTCCCTCTGACACGAGGGAGTGACGCCAGTAAAATCAAGCGATGGCAAACAGCTGATGCCAGGGTTAGCTGCCCTCCTGCAGCACTGCCAGGAGCCGTGCACAGCCGTCACCCTGGGATCCCCTGCTTCTCTAGCAGCTGCTGAAATGGCCATAAACCATAACTCGTTGCTGTCAGGATAAAAATGCGAGGTCTTTTAAACATGCAGACTTGGGGAGAGTGATACCTTGAGACCTGACCCAACAAAATGTCAGAGATGCCATCTAAATGCAAGCTGTTCACAGTGCTACTTGTGAACTTGCTGGGGGAGGATTTTCGATGCCTCAACACCAGTCCTACAATAAGGTACAATAATATCTGGTAAACCTCGTGCTTGAGTATGGGATTTAAAAGGTGAATAAATGCACTGCGGTGACTCTTCCATACTTCCCATTCCTTCCCCAGAAATGCATTCTGACAGCCCAATTTTCTTTTTGGTTGACAAAACAGAAAACAAATATTCAGGTTTGCTCAGCTTGTCTCTTAGCGAAGCCACAAAGCAGAGCACAAGTTCACCCGTGTATAAAATCTGCTCTTCGGTCTGTGGAGCACAGCATCCTGAACATCATATTCCCAAAGCTCTTGCAATGTTTTTTTCTGAATTTTACTGAATACAGCCCCTCTCCCCTGGCTGCCTTGAAACTCACTGTAACTAAGATGTATGAACATCACATTATCTGGGAAAATACATGATGCTACAGAGCAAAAGTAACAAAGATGACAAAAAAAACCCACAATCCTAGGTCTTAATTCTGCAGCATTAACCATACATACCTTTACTGGTTGACTCATGTTAATGCCTGAAGAGTTGACATGGTTTTAAATCATTTCAGCAGACATTTGAATACTGCCTCAGACAGGCCCCAAAACTGTAATTGTTACTATGCCTTGAATGGCTTACCAGAATTATAATACAGCTTTTAAGGAAAACAACTGCATTTATGAGCACCAAGAGGCAGGTTTCAGCTCAATTCTTTGTGCTCAAGTTGTGCTTACCATCAGGATGTAAAAAGGAACACCTCTGGCACCCAGCTTGGCAATGAAGGCTCTTACCTGCACGAGGAAGATGATGAGGAAGTAGAAGTTGGCAATTCTCCTAAACTGCTCAAAGAGGTTTTTCGGGAGGAAGTTCCACACAGTGTACTGCAAAGAGAGAGGAATGGGCTGTTGGGCACATTGCAGCTTCCAGGTGCCAGCACAAAGAGATCAAGACACAGGGTTTACTGTGGGTTGCAAATGGGAAGTATCTGCACATGACAGGACACAAGTTCTCCCTTTAAGTTGAGGTACACCATGGCAGCAGGTAGAGGAACCACTGCTGCCATCTCCTTCGATGGGCACAATGCAGCTGTGGTTGAGCTCCAGCTTCCACTTCGAGCACTGCATCACAAGCTCTGGCCCTCTCCACCACTTCATTAAACAGTTGAAATTGTTTTGGAGTCAGGTGGGGCTTCTTTGTTTGTTGGTTTTTAAGTTAGTCAACTGTTTCTGTTTTGTCAATGTAACCCAAACCATACGGTTGGAGACAGTGGAGAGCAAAAAAAGATAAACACCATGAGATTGGTTTCAACAAACAGCTTCTATGTGGGCATTTCAGGAGACACAACTTAATGAAAAGGTAATGCACACTGCAAAGATTTTTTTCCAAATTAAAAGAAAATCTGGAGTTGCTGTTCTGCTTACACAAACGTCTTCTTGCCCATGCAGATCCATTATTAGGCTGCCCTTTGGTACCATTTTAAGAACGCAGCTGAATCATTTGCTTAGAAAATGTGGAATTTAAGAACAACATGGAAAATAATGGGTCTAATATCTGATCTTTCAGTCTGCTTTGAGTAAACAATGAATATTAAGCAGCCAAGTCTCAAGACCAATGTTCATTTAATAAGAAAACACTGCTCACGTAAGAAGAGTCCACGTGAGCAAATGCAAATGGAAAAAAAAGAAAAAGGCCACAATATTCAAAAATAAATCAGAGAAGAACTACAGAATTAGTGCTAAAACAAACCGTTCATCAAAGAGAGAACTAAAGCATGGGAAGGTGATCTCTGAAGGACCCCTCTTGCACATCAGGGGAAAGTCAATGGGAATACTACACACATCAAAGGTATTTAGATTTTAAACTTGTCCCCAGTATAAATGCAGCACAGAGTCATAAGGTACAAACAAGATCCAAGCTGTATAAATAAAGAAAGGAGAGGAAGAAAGACTGTACAGCTTGAGCATGGTAGAAGCTTAACACTTATCACCACTGTAATGCTTAACAGTATGCTCAGCATCACGGCTCCTAAGCAACACAACATGCATCCAGCTGTGTTGACAATATCAGATGCCACTTGTTTGATATTTCACTTGAATTGGCTTCAAATCTCTTGAAAGAACTTCATGAATGTCATGGAAAAAGCTAAGCAGAAGGCAGACGGGTGTCACCACAGTTTTCCACAACAAACAAAAGCTATATTAATACAGTATGAATGTTTCCCCTTTCATCCAAAGGGATAAAGCAAGCATGGTTATTTTCGATCCGCTTGAAGAGAGAAAAACCCACGAAACAAAAGGCAGGGGAATCATATGTATATGTCCATTTATAAAATAATCCCCACTGCCTTTCACAAATCTAAACAGCTGTCATCTCACATGCTGTATGACACCTGGCCTGCCCTGTCCATAAAAAGGGAATGCCTAAAAACCACAAGGAAATACCCCAGCTTGCAGGTACTTTGCTCTCATCCAGCCCAGCAGATAGCTTACCTTGGAGGAGACAATCCTGTTGTCGCAGAACTTCTGTGCCACGTAGGCATCTGCCTCTGAAACCGGCCGGTGCCCGACCACCACGGTTCGTGTACCAACCCGCTTCTCCTCCCCAGCACACTGTTGGGGCAATGAGAAAAGGGAACTTTTAGCTTCTAGCTCAAAATAAAAATCCCCAACAAATTAATATTTGTAGCAACAGCTTCCAGCTTTTGGTTGTTCTTTAGTTAATTTCTCCATCCCACCAACAGCAGGGAATCATTCAACCAAACCAAGTGGCCACATTACAGTGGTGATGGGTTGATGACTGGACTAGATGATCTCTGTGGCCTTTTCCAAGCTTACTGATTCTGTGATTCAAGGCAAAGCTTCAGGCTCCAGGCTTCTCCCCAGGGCCCCACAAGGGGTAGAAGCTGCACCTTCCTTCAGGCTTTTCCCCTGCCAAACCCTCAAGCCCACCTGGAACATCTCCCTGCCTCCCTCAGGACACGGACTCAGGACTGAACTTTTTAAAGAGCTTAATGCTATTTTTGGATGCTATTTTACATCCAAAATAAAAACAGAAATAACGAAGCAGACAGTTTCGCACCACAAACTCACTGCACAGAAAGTTTATTTTAAAAGAATAAGCACACATTTTAACTGTTATACAAATGCCCGTTATGTCAACAGAACGTCAGGAGAATGGATGACTTTTCTGCTTAAGCAGCAGTGCATTTCAGTCTCATTTGCTCTGTGCAGGTCCAGAGACCCCTAGGCACGTGGCTCAGAGGGGAAGGATCAACTCAGATAAACACATTTCTTTTAAATATTCTAGCAGAACCCAAGTGTCCCATATCTTAGAGTGGCTTTTTTTCTTAGCAGAGAAAGGCTGACTGTCTGAAACTGCAGCCCCAAAAAGGAGGCATCAGGGATGATTGCTGTTTTCTTACGTTGTCCAAATTTTAAAAGCCTATCTATCAATACGACCATGAAAGTCAATAGAGGCTCAGCATTCTGCTATCAACTTTTTTGGGATGAGCTGGGAACAGCTACTGCTTGATGGCAATGGGCCAGGTGAGGGCAGCTAATTACCAACAGCATTTATGACGTGAAGCAATCACAGCACTACATAGAGATGGCAGAATTAAGCTTTCCGCTCCAAGCAATTCCAACATTCTTAGCCTAAATTTGTACCTCCCTCCTTCCCTATCTGTGCACCCCCCACTACTTCATCAGCTCTCCCAAATTTCAGGGAAACTATTGCAGCACCCTGCACAAAAACAGGTTGGCACATGGTCATCTTGGTAAAAATTAGCAAACTTGGGTAAAAATTAATGGCAAGGACCAAGTTCAACCCAGGATGAATTTGTGCTCTGCAGAAGTGAGCTATGGAAACCAGCATCTGTGCTACCTGCTTCCTTCGTTTTCAGAAAAAGTAGTGGGGGGTATAAAGAAACACATTTGATTTAGTATGGTTGCAAGAAGCACATCAACCAAAAACTAATCAAAAGGAATTCCTTTCATGTGTGCTGAGGATATCTTCAAGCCACAGAGTAAAGATAAATAACTCACAGAAACAGATCTAACAGAAACCACAGGCATTAAAAAAAGCCATCTACCAAAACCAGAGATAATGATACTGCACAAGTACAAAGCTCAACCATTTGAATGAAATCACAGCTTATATTAAATATATGCAGAAGAAAGATTAAACCACATTACTCGGCTTAGATCTCATGAATAGTTTCAAGTCTAATCACTCCTGCATTGTTCCACGTATCACAGAAGTAGTAGAGAAGGCGACAATCCACTAAGAAAAAGCCAACAAAAATATCAACTCCCAAACCAGCCTGTTCTGTTTCATTTATCCTCAGAACCAAGGAGAACAACACGTGTACAACTCTAAAAAGCTCCCACAAATTTCACATACACTCCTCAAACTGCCAGGCAGCCGCAGCAGCGGCTGAGCACGCCGACCTCCCCGCCTGCTCAGCACTGTAACCCAACCAATATATTTTTAATTGAAATTCTTCTTGCCAATTTTTATATTACTCTCTGCACTGAGTCAATTCTGTGTGAGTACAAGCAACGCTCTGACAAAACACTTAATAATTTAGCAGCTAAGGCTATGCTTACCCACACGGACCACATGGTAGGCGGCAGATCTCCCGATCTAAAGAGTGAGCACCATCGATCTGAATCAACTGCACTTCCAACTGTGTCTGTGAGAGCTGATAACCTGCCTTGTCCTAAGGGGAATATCCCCGTGTTTGCAGATCTGAGCACCCACAGGTCCGGCAATGAACAGCTGGAGCTGAGCAAAGCTCAGGGCAGCCAGAGGAACTGGGATCAAGGTGACTTCTGCTGGGTGCCACATGTACAGGAGGGGTGGCCAGGAGCAGAGCACAGCAGAAAGTTGCCATTTAAACACACGAAAAATGAAAATTAAGAAAACAGTAACAGTAGTGGCTCTGAGCAGGTGCTCAGGGGATCCATCCCAATGACCACCAAGCAACATGCACCTACAAAGGGCATGGAAAGACAACATGATGAAAAAAGAACCAATGCCATGGAAAAAAACACCTCTTCTTCACCAAGAGCAGGGGTAGCATGATCAGCACATAACCATGCTGCAGGAGGCTCAACACCTGAACCTTATCCCCTGCCCTCAGCAGAGCATCCCCTACCCAAATTACACATTTCTCAACAAAAGCCAAGGCACAGAGCAGCAACAGAAGGTCTCCTTTCCCAAGGACATGTGGCCTTGCTGCATGCACCCATGGGTAGGGCACTGTCACCTTCAGCAAGGACAATGGGCTTGGGAAGAGCAGAATCCGAACCAACCAAGATTCCTGGAAAAGTTAATCTGGCAAATAAAGCCAGTGATAAAAGCACAGAGAGCAATGGAGGGTGTGGAGAACAAGGGAAAGAGCTACTTGAAAGATGTAAGAAGGGTGGAGAGAGGAAACCTAAGCGCTCTTTCTTCTTTTCCAGATAAATTCCCTGCAGGAACCAGCCCTTTCCTGTAGCCAGAAGCACAGCCTGGCCCCAGGAGCATCACCGGGGGCAGCCCTGCAGGCACAGGCTCTGCTAAGCACATGTGGAGAAGCGAGCTGTGCCAAAGAGCCTGGAAATAGAGCACTTATGGCTTTGATTAATCTGCCGGAGAGAGAAGCCAGACACAGGCAGTGACCCTTAGTTCTCCTAATGAGAGGCCCCAGCCACGTGTGCTGTTACAGCAGCATGAGGCTGGAGGCCTGCCCCAATCCTCTCGACTAAGGGGCCTCCACCTCACCCCCTCACCAGCATGAGCTGGAAAATGTGGGACAGCATGGTCATCTCATGTCCCCCACGATGGTGACAGAAGCAGGCAGGGATACAAGGGATCAGCTGGTGGCAGAGGAAGGAGACGCCTGTGGCTTCTGGCAGAGCTGGGGAGATCCCGGTGAGGCTCTCAGTGCACCCCAGTGCAGCCCGTGCTTTTGCTCGGCCTCACAGCCAGCAGCCACCATCCTGCCCTTTGGCCAACAGCTTCATGGGTCACTCACTGCCCTGTAATTAACTTCCTTTTGCTCTAAACCCGGCAGTTTGAGCTATGGAAAAAGCCTGCTCTGACCAGAGCTGGAGGCGGTAGGCGCGTTCCTGTGTTGTGCATCCCAAGAGATATGAAGCGCTATAGGGATGAAAAAGCCTAAGGGCTTTTCAGGTGCTTTTTTGCCACAAATTTGTCCACAAATCGTGTAGCACCATACTTTCCCAGCACATACGCCACATCGTCCGTAATTACAGCTTCAGCTCAGCAGCAATTTGCAGAAAGTCAGGATCAGCTGTGATGCAGAATGCCTAACAGACCAAAGCCAGCAGCTACCAACTGGGAAAACCTTACTCAATTGCTGCTATTTTGTGGAAAGTATGCTGCTACTGTTCAAGCACAACCACTGCCCTCTGGAAGTTTTCAGGATCTCAGCTCTTCCCTCTGCCTTGCAGGAGCCAGGGTTACAAAACCCTCCTTCACATTGCAGCAGCATTTTTTTTTGGCAGACCAAAATAAAGTTCAACCAGCATGCTGCTGGCATCTCAAATTCAGTATCGCAGGAACACTCCAGAGCTGAGAACAGAAGAAGGGTTTTGAACAAGAGCCCAAACGCTTTTACAGCGGTCACAAAGAAAATACAGCGAGGTCTTCCCTCCTCCAGACCTCTCCCCCTCCCCTCCCAGCTCACGCTGTGCACACACGTCTGCTTGCAGGCAGCTATTTTGGAAAGGCAGAGAGCTCTCCAGAGCACAGGCAGCGATTTGCTCTGGCAAAAATCAGCGAAAGAGCAAACAGGATAAAAATAAATAAAAAAGCTCAAAGTTTGCAATTGTCAGTGCTTGCATCAGTCCAAACAGCTATAATTTGCTGGTTTTCTAGTTGTTTTCTGGTCCTTTCAAAGCCTCAGTTCTTCAGTTATAGAAACAACAACTAAAATCTAAATGCCATGGTATGCTTGGTGACATTTCTGTAACCTCATGCTCCCCCAGCCACCCGAACCTATCCCAGCTCTGACCACAGGAGAGCAGCCCCTGGGCACCCAGCCCCAGCTGCTGGGACCCTGCCTGTTTGCCCCTGCTTCTTCAAGTTAAGTTTTTTCTGTTCTCAACAAGTTAACACTGTTGTCTTCTAATCCTGCCCCTGCTGCTCTACAGAGAAACATTTACAAGGAAGTAATGGGGAGGGGGAAAGGGGGAAGAGAGAGGTATCACCTGGTTCAGCTCTTGCTCCCAGGCAGAAGAAGCTTCAGGTGCCCCAGACCCCATGCGCAGTACCCTCCTCCTCCAGGTCACTCCAGTAACTAGATTTATGCTCTGGGCTGCACATGCAGTTAGACCAGCTACTGGGAGCAGAGCAATTAGCCCAGCAAGAAAGAAGCCCTCAACACGTGGCCTGTAATTGTTTATCCTCAGGAAATCCTTTTGGCTCCTGTTTCCGTCAGGCTGGGTAGCAGAGCCCACAGTCAATCCAGCCCAGCACACTTTACCCATCCACAGCACCGGGATCCGGCAGCCCGCGGGCAGAGCACAGCCAGCTGCACAACGTCAGGGGTTCGAAGCAGGGGGAAAATCAGTTCATCCGTGGGAACTTAAGCCTCCTGGAGCAGAGGACTGAGCCAGGCTGCCTGCTGGGATGCTGGTGCACAAGGGATTTCAGCTTCACAGTGTGTGAGCTGTACTGCTGTGTGCAGGAGAACCGGGCAGCATCCTGGCTGGGATATGGTCCCGGTGACTCACGGCACATGCAGCCCAGCCATTCCCATCCTGCCCGACCCCAAAGCCTCTTTCCATAGACAGGGAAAGGAAGAAGGGTGTTTCTGTCCTCACAACTATCAGGACAAGTTTCTTCACATGCATGACTTCCTCTCCCTGCATGTTTGATCTTCCCACCCTGCACTTACCGGAATGGTATCTTTTAAGTGAAAAGTCCCACTTCCATCCATTCAACTTCATTTGGAAGAAGCCACCCAGCAAAAAGGGCTGAAAATGAGGTGCTCCACAAAATTAGTTGGGCCAACAAATGCACCCTCGCTGAGCAAGCATTCATAGAAAAGGTGAGCTGGGAAGAAGGGGAAGAGGAGGAAAAAAAAAAAAAAGGAAAAAAAGTAACTCCCTTCAACAGAGAGAGAACAAACCAGCATGCAGAACTCCGAGCCAGGAAAGCAGTGCTGCAGCTAAGGCTGATGCAGCCCGGCCGCCCGGCCCCGCAGGACGTTACATCACCGCCCAGCCCCACGGCTGTGCTTTGTTCCAGCCCCAGGGAGGAATTACATAGGAATCATCATCAAAGATGGCAGAGCTGCTCACGAAGTGGATTGTATTTCCCTCATTTAATTTCCTGGCAGTGAGATTTTTTTTCCCCCCCCTTAAGCCAATTGAAACTCAGGCAACAAGCAGTACGTGGCTTCACCATACGCTAGCAGCACTTAATTTTTATTACCGCTGAAAATAGCCTGGATCACAAGAGCTAAGAAATGCTTTAAATCATCTTGTCTTGCCTGTTGCACATCTTAGTCAGCTTTTACATATCCTGTACGGTGCAAGAAAAACAGAGTGCTCCTGTTATGCAGATCTGTGTCTCCCACAATATTTCAAACAAATTGTATCTATTAAGCAAGCACTGCCTGTCTTCCACTTTGCTAATGCCTCACAGAATTTTAGAACTGGTACACAGGATACTGGAAGATAAAGCCGGATAAGGCAACTGCTCACCAATTCTTTCAAGACACACAGCAGGAAATCACCAACCCCTCCAGATACAGCCCTACAACACCAAGACAAGGGCCACACCAAAGAGCCCTCCACTTAAATCCTGCAAATTTCAGCTGAGCCTACAACAAAGCACTGCTCATTCAAAGCTACAGAAGAGGCAGAACTGGAATCTTGTAGAAGTTGTGAGCAAAATAAAAAAACTGAGCCTGATTTGCTCCCCAAATGCCCCACCAGGCTAGCCTCCCATGTGCTTAGCCTTGACTTCAGCTGCAGCAAAAAAAAACCAAAAAGCCCTTTACAAACAGCCATGGCAAAGATAAGCGCATTAACCTTCCATTAAGGAGAACAGAACAAATGTCTCTGACTACAAATGCTATCAATTACAGCTGAATGTCAAGGGTGGGCATGCTTTTAGAGTAAATCAGCTTCAGTTGAAATTCTACCTCAAAATGACCAAAGTTTTGGAAAAAAGAAATGATTGTATCAATGACATACAACAGGTGCCCAAAAATGACATCCAAAGTTACTTCAAGTCACACATCAGTTACTGTATAACGAGCTAAAAAGCCATTTATAGTATATTGGTTCTGCAGCATCCACGCTGCACCCATACGTAAGCATGGCAAAGAAGATGGCAGCTGCTGTTGTGTAGGGCCAGCTCCCCCAGCTTACCCCTTCACAGCCTCACAGCACGATGTGGTGAGCAACAGCACTGGCGAAAGCAGGGGGGAAAAAAACACACAAATCCAAACAAAATATGCAGAGCACCACGCAGGCAGGGACCAACCCAAGGAGCTCACCCCAAATCAGCTCTGATTAAACCTCTTAAAAAGGACTACTCCA
Organism: Tragopan temminckii; assembly: GCA_028571105.1. NCBI lineage: Eukaryota > Metazoa > Chordata > Aves > Galliformes > Phasianidae > Tragopan > Tragopan temminckii. Next base: position 4,236,387 of record JAOWBP010004006.1, read on the forward strand.
TGACAGCGTGCAAACTGAGGCCTCACTGCAGGTTTCATCTCCGGCAGTGAAAGGAGAGGAGGAAAAGCCTGGCCCAGGACCACTGCCTCTGTACCAGTCCCAACATGTACCAGCTCCATCACGTACCAGCTCCCTGCCACCATGAGGCACCTTGTGCCAGCCACTGGCACTGAGCTTCCTTGATTTTGGCTAAGTCCAAAAGAAACTCCACAAGTAAATGCATATTTTTACATATATATTTAGTGCACCTATATCTATATTTAATGCACCTAAATTGTAACGTACAAAGATTTTTTTAAAATGCATATATTTGTATTTGGGAGTGCAATCATGAGGTGTTTTCTGCTCGATGAAGTGCTTGGTTAAGGCAAGTTTCATTTACAGCCTATGCTGCAATAAAAGATACAACAAAGCAAGAGAGTACAGAACATTTTGAAAGCAGATGTATTGCTATTGCAGCAACTTCACATCCAGGACAGCGAAAGGAGATTTTAAATGCATATTGATGTTTTTCCCTTCCATTTGTGACAAAGCATCTTCAAGCAAAATTTCCAGACAACTTTCTGGCCACAGTCTGGTAGAGTTGGCAGCCCTGAAGGTAAGATCTGAAATCCGCAGGACCTGTCTGCCACAACCCCAACCATGTGCCCAAAGGATGAAAACGCTGTAAGTGATGTCTTTTATCCCCCTCCTGTTGTTATAAAAGCTGTTCCCAAACACCTGCATCCCATTGGACTCCACTGGAAGTAAAGGGATAAAGGCAGCATCCAAGGCTTTTACCACATGGACAGGCTGAGGACCACTTTCACCACGTCTTCCCACCACTCAGCAGGAGAAAAGGTTCTGTAGGTCAAGATAAACTGTCCTGTGCAAACCAAAAAGCAACAGAACAAAAGCAGAGCACCTTCCTGCAACTGCAGCAGGCATCAGCCTCATGCAGCACGGAGAAACTCAGGCACTGCACCAGGGCCAGGCAGCCCAGCATTGCAGGGAAAGCATCACTTTATAACCACAAATGGGTGACTGCAATCCATGCGACAGATCCACACACATCCTGAAGTCACACGTACTGCAAAAAGCAAAGTACTAGCTAACTGGATCCAGTATTCATTGATTACAGCCAGTGAATAACCTGGTGGTCAGATGCCAGAAAAGCCAAAATAATTCAGCAAACTGCAGTGCAGTGGTTAAGGACAGCAGCTGGGCTGCACTGTATTAGTAATGCCATCTTGCAGATAGCGTGCAAAGAACCACAGGAAAGTAAAACTGCAACAGAGAGGGTATCATGGAGTATCGCTGTGAATGGCATTAGACCAGCTGGTCACAGACAGTGCTCCCCAGTGAGACCCAACCTCAAGCACTGTGCTTAGTTTGGGCCTCTAGCTATAAGAAGGATTTTTTGTTGCTGAAGGATTCGGAGAAGATCAACAAAGCTGGTGATGAGACTGGAAAACAAGAGTTATGAGGTACAGTTGAGAGAACTGGGGCTGCTCAGCCTGAGGGGAGGCCTTGGTACACTCTGTAAGGACCTGCTAAGATGTTGCCAATCATTCTCCTGATGTGACAACTGATAGGATACAAGGACATAGCCTCAAGTTGCATGGGGAGGTACAAACTGGCTATCAGGAAGAACTTCTTCATGGAGGTGGGTGAGGGTGGTACTCAGGGACGTGATTTGGCTGCAGACTGCAGCGTTTGGTGATGGTTAGACCTGGTGTTCTCACAGGTCTTTTCCAACCTAAATGGTTCTATGATATCATTACTAGCAGAAATGGCTTACAATTACCAACTGTGAACTTACTGCCCACCTTCCCATCAGCAGGACACACCTCCTGATGGGCACAGTGTCCTTCCTCATGGTTAAGATGCAGCTGAGCAGGCCCGTCCCACCAACACACGGCTCACAGAGCGCTCACTACTGACACAAGTGCAATGGTGTGAAAGGTCCCAGCAACAACCCTCAGCCCCAGTGGGCACAGAACCTCAAGGCTGTGGTGCCCACAGCCCTGCACTCTCTTGGCTAGTAAAACAGAGGCACAAAGAAGACATTCAGCTCATCAGAGATAAGAGGAGCAGAGGTTGCAGATCTCCCAGCTTCCCTGTGCTGATATTTAATTATTTGCAGAGATCAAAGCC
>JAOWBP010004006.1:4245191-4259395 GCA_028571105.1 Tragopan temminckii
CCTCACGGGAGCCCCGCGAGCAGGCGTGCCGCCCGGCCCGGCGGAGCGCGGTGCTGCCCCGGGGCCGAAGCGTTTCCCGCAGGCAGAGCGCAGCCCTCCGAGCGTCCCCAGAGCGAGCAAACACGCCGCTTTCTCACTTAACAGCGGCGACGACACCCTGCTGGCTTGGCTCGAGCTAAAAGCCAGCCCCGCTTTCGCTAAGCGCAAACTTGGGGAGTTTTTACACGAGTTTTTTTTACTCCTGGAGGCACCTTCCCATTATCCCAGGTGCAGCTGCGCTGTTGCCTTCCACACAAAAGCACAACCACAACAAAGGAAGCAAGAAAACAATGCGAGGCAGATTAAAAAAAAACCAACAACACTGTAAATAATGAATGGGAATCGTTAAACATCTTACTGGAACACCTAACCAGCTCTGAACCTCCCTCCTGCTCAGCACAGAGCGGCACCGCGCCGTGCCTCCAGGCCCGGCTGCGCCAGCAGAAAGCGGTTGTTGCACTGCGGTGTCACTGCAGCGGGTGCTGAGCAGATCAGTGACACCCAGAGAACCGCCAGCCTTTGGGACCAGGGACCGGAGCAGCGAAACTGCTGTCTCAGCACCATCCTCGTACAGAGGAAGCAGAACGTCCCGCTAGGCTTTCCCACGGCGTGAAGCAGCCTGCGGGATCCACAGTCTGCGCCCCTATCCGAAGGGATTCCCGTTTAAGCAAGCTGCCCTCGCACCCTCCGAGGGGCGGCCGGCCCTCCTTGCAGCTCCCGATGTTTCTTCGCAACGTTCTTTGCTTCTTCTGCCACCGCGCGGTCAGGCAGGGGAAATGCCTTAGGAAAAGGTGCCGTGGACTAAAAGCACAAAACCAGTAGAATTAACCATCTTCAATCCTAGTGCAACTTGAAAACGGGGAGAGTTCCTCATGCTGAAAGCCCGGCATAATCAGCTTGCTCAAAAACAGAAGTTAACACAGCAACAAAAATCATTTTTCAGCCCGTGCAGCAGCTGAAGGCAGAGTGCATCGCCCTGGGGCCAATAGGGGCACGCAGTGCACCCATAACACACAGGTCATGCCTTAGGAAAAGGTGCCATGGGCTCCTTTCGTTCGGGCTGCGTTATGGATTTTATACCTGTGGAGCATGAAGCCAGCGGAGATGCACTGCTCAGCTTCTCTGCAAAGCCCATCCCACCTCCTGATGGGTGCTGCTGCAAATTAACCTTTAACACTGGGATGGCCTGCAGGTTAACAAACCCATGCAGACCCAGTTAGGTGCTCATTTACAACAGGGCACAGCCCTGCAGTCGACTTGCAGCTGGGGAAGCTGCTTGTATGAGCCAGGAGTACTCACTGCCAACCGCCACAGCACCTACCAGCTCTCAAAGCCATTCTTTCTGCCCTGTGACCTATCGAGGTCCTCTCCCATCTGGGAAAGACATAATGAAAAGTTCACCTGGAGAGTGGCAGGGAGTGCTTTGGGGAGCAGGGCTGCCATGGGCTGGGCTTTCTGCAACCTTCCTGGAAAAAGGGAAGGAAGCAGCCAGTTCAGTCTGTACTGCACTGTACTGCGTTGACTCAGCAGCAGAATGCATGCTGCACTGTCAATTGAGCAAGAAGATTTACACATGCTTTTTTTTCCCCCTCCCTTCTCTCAAAGTCCATTTCAAATCAGTTTATCACTCCACCAGCAGCTTTCCCTGCCAGAACACAGAGATCAGTGCTGGTAGCTGCAAGCCTGTGCAGCAGTTGTACCTTGCGAACTATGAAGCCTGGCAGAGCAAACAAATCAAAACATTGAAGGCCTGCAAAAATCAGCCCCAAAACCTCAGCTGCGCTGCACACAGAAAATGGGTTGGAAAGTCTTAGAGCACAGGTTGGGCAGCAAGAATTACCTACATCATCAGCTGTAGAGCAGGATCCGTGCTAGCAGCTTGCTAAACCCATCTGTGCTGAAATATAAATGCAGTTTAATAAGGTGTAAGTTCTTCCACAGACAAAACATGAGTCCTGATTGCTGCAGAAGTCTAAAATGAAGAATTTTAGTTAATAAATTAGCTCTTGATCTCACATCCAGCAGTATTCTATAGCTAAAGTCCTTCTAATTAACACATTGATAGGCTTCCTCAAGAGACACTTTCCTCTTAGACTGAAATAAAATACTCAGTGACTTACAGTGATTACTTATGAAGTAGAAAGACTACTAGTTTTAGTTAACAGAATTTCCTTTTTTTTTAAAAAAAAAAAGCAAGAAAAGCTTTTTATTAGAGGAAAAACCATGGAGTGTATTTGGTACGTGGTGTAACAAACCTGTGCATCCCAGGCTCTTGCACAGTCCTTTGTGCCTCAAAACAAATACACCCATTAAATAAATTTGATTGCTTCCTTCCTCCCCTTGCCAGCAGTAATGTCTCCAGCAAGGCTCATTTAACTTAGAAAGAGAAAGTTTCCACATTTTCTAGATTTCCAGTCCTCATTACCTTCCCTTTTCCTGCAAAGTTTTAATAGCCTCTTTCATAACAACCAGGGAAAGCTCAGGGAGTTACTCTCATCTAATTAAATCTGTTTTCTTCCCTAACAATGCTGCAGAGCACACGACAGTAAACAAGCTAACTCTCACTTTTAATGTAAGACAACAGAGGATCTACAACCAGCAGCAGAAGCTCTGACACAGCACCGTGTAAGGCTGTTCGTCATTCAGTGCCAGGCACAGCACCGCCCACAGCCATTGAGAACCACGGAGGGGATTGATTGGCTTCCCCATTCTGCATGCCAGCATGTCTCAGCTCAATATACCGAATGAGCTCATGGAAATAGGCCCTGGTAGGCTCACTCAAGGGAAAGGAGGAGACAAAAAAACAAAAAAAAAAACGGAAGTAGCATTTCCCCACAGTTCCTTTTTATGACTGAGCCAGAAGCAGTTAGAACAGCAGGCTGGCATCCAGCCCACCTGACAGTCAGAGGGCAAGAACTGCAAGCGGAAGGAAGTTTACTTTACATACAACATCTCAAGCCCTAAACCACTCCTACTCTGGGCTTTTATCCACCCGAACATCCATTCTGACATTTCACATCCATTCGCCTTACTTGTGTGTATTTAGGTGCGTACACGTAGCAAATCACTTTCTTCCACAGAACAACTTGAGGAAAAGCCACACACCTTACCTATGTCTGTGATACATATAGCCATATCCCAAGGAATTACTAAGCCAAACAACAACAGACAGGCCATTATACAGGGGCTGATCAAGTCTTCATCAGTACAGCTGCCCTAGAGCAGAATTTTCTTTTTTTAAGTTACGTTCTTATTTTTGACCATTAGTCCAGCTCAGGAAGAAGGCAGCTATATAGGCAGGGTCTCCATCAGCTCCCAGCCTCCATCCCTAGGGAAACCCCAGTGCCTGGCCTCTCTCCATGCACACCCTACAAGCCATAGCTGCCTATGTGCTGAGCATTAAAAGAGTGCTGGTGGGAACAAGCAGCACCTGCAGACAGTCTGTGAGATGGGATCCCTGACATTCACCTGGCAAAGAACTCATTAGCTACAATCAGTCACACTTACTCTTAATTGTTTTTGCAACAGTAAAACAGGTTCCAGAGTGAGTGTCTGGGAGGTTTTCTCACAAATCATCTTCTGGTTCATTCTTCTGTCATGGAGTTAAGGAGGGTCTCTGGATGTGAAAGATTGAAGTGATGCTGAGACCACTGCTTTGTATGCTGTTCTGTTTGTACGCTCCTGGAAAGGCTCACTTAGGGGAAAAGCTAGACAATTAAGTTTTTATTTATAAAATGCAATTGCAGATGTACAGCAGGAGAGATTCTCACACATCCTCCCACCATAGGAGGGCCTCCTGCCCTATCCACACCCATGGGACAAATCAACTCTCAATGTTTCCTTCCCCACAGGCGCTCACTGAAACATCTCATCAGCTCCTGGTGCGGTACAAACCACCACCAATTGTTGCAAAGATCAGACAGTGGCAGCCTCTGTTCCTTTGCCTTTCAGCAGGCAGTGCCACTGTGCACAGCTTCCAAAGGATCCCTCCCTTTGCCATTTATTCAGCTGGTCAGGAGCTGTAACTTGAAAAGGAGGAGGAGAACAATGGAAAAAGCTCTGTGTACCTCTCTGCATGCCTCGTTACACACTCCTTTTACAGCAGCTGCTTCTCATGTGCTGCAGGAGTAGTCCAGCCCGTTACTTGGTGGCACAGAGCAGCTATTAACTAATACATTTATTGTTTATCTGTTGGTGGGTTGATCAAATAGGCTTTCAGGATCTCATTTCTGAGTATTATCTGATTCTGAGATAGAGTGTTTTTAACATAGAGCTCTTTCTGCTTAGCTTCTAAAGAAGAGAAAAGTTATATCCTCAGTTAGCACAGGTCAGACTTGTCTGCTGGTTTCTGGGATTAGCTGCTCTGCAGCCACTGACACACTGGTTCTGAGATGTATCTGAGCTGTCACTACTCATCTCCACACAGGAGCACCCAAAATTCAGACCCTACAACCAATTGTCCAAATGCTCCTTGCACTCCATCAGCTTGGAGGCACAGCCACTGGGCATCCTGTGCCAGCACCCTGCCGTCCTCCTGTGGGAAGTTTCAGGTAGCTGCCCAGTAACACCAGCTGGGCCAGTTTTGTCTTTGGCCTTTTTTCACTGGCCTACTTCTGGTATACATGGCAGCAGTAGAGGATTTCTTTCTCTTTCGAAAAGTTGCACATCTTCCTGCAGAAGGGGGAGAAGAAAAAAAAAGGAAAGAAAAAAAGGGGGGGAAAAAAAAGAAGCAAAAAGAAAGAAGAAGAAAAAAAGAAGAAGAAAAAGAGAATAGAAGAGGGTTGTACTGCATTTATTGTTTTATTTCCCTGCACACCCGGGGCAGCAGGGGGAGCTGCCGGCCCTCCCGACCCCGGCCCTCGTCTCCCGGGAGGCCGGCTGGGCAGAGGGACAGGATTACTGCAAGCGCAGGCTGGACTTAAGCTGCTGCAATTCATCAGTATAAGCACTGGCAATCGAATCTAATAGTTTCACAGCACACCAGCAAGGCGGAGTAGCCGGAATTGTTCTTTTCCCCTTTTTAGCCCAGCTGAGGGTTTAGTGGTTTTTCTTGCCCTGCACAGGGCAGGCAGTGCCCAGCTATGGATGGGTTGTGTTAGGTGCAGATGGTTGTGTTGGGATGCAGATGCTGCTCTATGCCCTGGCTCAGGCTGGAGCTGGGCATGGCTCTGTCCATCTGACCTCACCAGCTGGAAGCTCAGCGTGTCCAGGCAGCAGGCAGGGGCTGGATGAGTGGCCGAGTTAGCCCTTGACCCACGAACACAGCTTCGCCAGCGTTTATGTCAGTTCAAGAAATGGGCTTTTCCCATGGGATATTTGCTCCGAGCTTCCTCTCTCTTCTACAGACTCAGCAGGGTTCAGGGCAAGTCTTACACAGAATATTAACACAGGGTCAGAAAGTGCCGTCTGTTTCCTTTTCAGGCGGTTTGCAACCCGGCTGCCAAAAAGGCTTTTTACAACGGGACTTCTGGCTTGCTCCTGCAGATCCTGATTTTCAAGTCACGCAGAGGACAACAGTGCTGCTGTTCCTGCCCCAGGACTGCCAACCCTGGCCAAACAGCCCAGGAGCCCTGCACTAGCTGCAAGACCATGCATGCCCTAGGACTCGCCTGTCCTGCTCAGGGGGCGATGGCAGACGGCTGCTTCCTCTGCTCCTGCCGCATCTTCAGAGCCAGCATCGCCCGGCGGTACAGGTCTGGGGGAGGAAGGGAATCAGGCACTAACCCAGAGGCTGAGCCTGGCAGCCTGGCACTGTGCACTTGGGCTCCCTGGCTGCATCCTACCCGAAGGCAGCAACCACACAGCACCCACCTCCCCAGCATTTTGCCCTACCTGTACCTGTGTCCCCTCACCAGGCACTATACGCCCAAGTGCTCCCAAGCAGCTCAAACCCTGCTGCCAACAGAACGGGACCCCTCGATGCTTTTGGGCAAAGTCAATCCTGGGAAATACCAACCAAATGTACTTGAGACCTCCTCCTGCTGCTTCTCCATCACAGGCTCCTGAGATTTGATTTTATTCTTGATTTTTTTCTTCTTTTTCTTTTTCATGCCCTGTGCTGGATAGAGAAATACAAAATTTCAGGCATCGCCTTTGGGCAAAGGTGCCGGTGTCACCAACCCAACTGAAAGGACTGCTGCTGGCAGGTCTGCAGCCCTCCATCACATCTGTGCATCAGACATGTCTCTCCTCGTTCCCATCCAGACTGATACCACCCGTTCTGTGCCCAGCTGACCTGCAAGCAGAGCTAAGGAAGATCCCAGGGACTGCTGGTCCAGCACAGCACCATGTGTATGCATCCCCACAGCCCCTCTTGGGGTGGCTTTGGGGATCCTGAGATGCCTGAGTAGGTAGTGCCAGCAGCTCCCATAAACTCCTCTCACCTGAGTGGGGGGCAGCCGTCCCAGCAGGCACAGGTTCCTCCTGCCCGACCCTATTGGGGGCCAGCAGCCCCCCAGCAGTGCTGGCTCGGCCATCAGCCTCTCTTGCTGCTCCTCCCTCTGGTTCTTCAGCTGGGCTCAGCTGCCCTGTGCCCTTCTTCCTCACCTTCACCTTCTTCTTCCTCTTCCCAGGGCCATTTGTGCTCACCTTCTGGACAGGGGGAAGAGGGCGTGAGGTGATGGGAGCTCCTCTATCTTCTGCTCTCTGCTGTGGCTGGGGGAATCTCACCTGGAGACTGGTGGAGAGGAGGCGATGGGTGGGCTGGGGCTCCTTTATCTTCTCTGCACTGCAAGATTCATCTTCCCTTTGGGCCGGGGGGTCCCTGATGGGGTGAGAGCACAGCTGGGGTTAGCATGAACCCCATGCAGATAGGAGAATGGCACCCATGGAGCTGCACACCCACCTGCGTGCATGTGGGCGGCCGTGGGCTGCTCCAGGTCCGGGGTCAGGTGATGGGGAGCAGGCAGTGGGGAGCTGGAGGGAGTGCTCAGCAGCAGCACGCAGGAGCCAGCGCAGTCCTTGCAGTGTGCTGCGGGCCGGGCCCACGGCTGCACATGGCTCCTGGAGGTGGAGGGGTTTGGTCAGCCCCCCACAACCCCCGGATGCACGTGGAGGGGACGTGGGCTTGGGGCAGCCCTGTGCTCACAATGCGGCAGGGCGAGTGGTTCTCGTTGACAAGCCGCTGCAGCGCCAGGCGCTCGATCAGCTCACAGGGCAGCAGGGCAGCCGCCACGTCCTGCTTGTTGGCTAGGCTGAGGCGTAGAGAAGAGGTGGTCAGTCCTGGAGCCATCTCACTACATGCTCCCCATCACTGCTGGGGTTCCCGCTCCTCCCCACAACCCCAAACACTACAGCCTTACAGCAAGAGGGGCTTTCCGGAGACATCGGGGTGACTCAGGACGCGGCTCAGAGCCTTGCGGGCCTCCTCCATCCGTGCCAGGTCACTGGAGTCCAGCACGAAGAGCAGCCCGTCGGCTGCACCGTAGTGGCTGCGCCAGGCACTGCGGCAGCGCTGAGCTCCGGGCAGCTCCACCAGTGTCACCTCAAACCTGTTCACCCGCAGGCGGGTCTGGCCGGGCTGTGCTGCAGGCAGCACCTCGCTGGCCAGAGCTGTGTGTGGGGAGAGGGCTGCGGTGTGAGAGCACCCCTTCCATGCATGCATCCCGCTCCCTGGCCGCGTCCCCCCACTGACTTGCGCGATCCCCAAGGCACAGCCAGCACTCTGTTCCCCAGAGCAGCAAGCTGATTTCTTTATTTCATGGAACATGACTGGCACAGCCCAGCCGAGAGGGATTTGTGGGGCATTGCTGCTGGGATCCTGAGCATTGCATCACCTGCTGCAGCCCACAAGCACACTAGGCACAAGCAAACACCACACTCCCCGTGGGACCCTCCCTACAGAAGGCCATCCTCCCCACCTCTCATGATGTCCATGATGACGGAGCTCTTCCCTGAGTTGTCCAGCCCCACGACGAGCAGGGTCACTTTCCTGGGGGCAACACCAAGTACTGAGCATCAGGGCTCCATTTGAGCCACTGTCCTCAGCCGTAATGCTGGCTGCCAGCTCTGGGGCCTCTGGGCGAGGGAACAGCTTTACTTTGGCCAGGAGAGCAGCAGGATGGTGCCTGCAGAGAGGGTGAGGGCAGAGCTACCAGCACCAGCACCTGGAGCATCCTGGCACTTTAACAGCAACTGTTTCCTGTCATATGGGGCTGGGCAATGGTACACACAGGGCAAAAACATTGTTACTTATATGGGAGCAGTTTATGATTTTTCTTAGCACTTTTCCGCGTTGTAGCTAAACCAGAGATAGCAGGGGCATTCTGTCAGCTGTTGCCCAGACCCAAGAAATTTTTCCTCTTCCTCAACAGTCATGTTTGGTCTGCAGTAACACACTCCATCTAAGCGTTTCCTCTTTGGTTTACATGTCAACAACATGAGTCATTTTCACCTTAAACACAAACAAGAGCCTGCGTGGGCAGTGAGCTCCACCTCCAGCATTGCAGCACCACATTGACACTGCTGGGATGGGACCATAAACCCCCACATTGCAAACATCACCCACCTGCAGTGCTCCTCCCAGGGGCATTAAACCCAGCTCCATGGCACTGTGTCCCTTCCCCTGCAATTCGGGGAGCCCTGGTGCAACACCCCAGTGTCCCGCAGCTGAAAGCAGCATGGATTTACCTGACGGGCTCCTGCACGGCCTGCAGCCAGGTCCAGCAGTGTGAGAAGAGGTGGAACATGCTCTGCGCTCTGCTGTGGGCACCCACAAACCCAGCGCCCCGGCGTGGCCCCGTGCTCTGTCCCTCCACTCACACCACAAACTCACTCCCCTTGCATCTCCTTTGCGTAGCACCTGCTTAAACCTAATCTGGATTTACGTGATTTATTCCCTGCAGCCTCCCTAATCCACACAGGTCAGCCCAGGCTGCTGCATGCTGCTCCTCTGTAATAGTTTGGAGGCTTCTAGAGCAGAATCAACACACAGCTGGGCAGTGCTTGGGAGCAGGGATGTGGGGAGGCTGTGAGAAGCACCCGGTGTTATGCTGGAGGTACCAAGCTGCTCTGCGCACCCATGGCTGCTCCTGGCTCTGTGGATGCCTGTGCACCTCCATGTGAGCTTGTTGCCTGAAGCAGGTGGAGTCTGGGTGAGGATGGCACAGGGCTGGGCAATGGTGACAGTGGGGAGGGAGAGGACCAAGCTTCAGCTCCTTCATCTGCAGCCCCGCAGTGCTTATCTGGCTCCTCATGTTTCCTGTTGCTTCGCACAGTCATGGCTGGTTCTCTGCAGGCAGAGAGAGGCTGCACAGGGGGGTGTGAACCATAGCAGCTCAGTGCAGAACATGGGATCCAGAGGGATGAGGACATGAGATCTGCCAAAAGCCATGCCAGGAAGTACAGGCTGCAGGTGGGATCCATGCTTCACTTCTCAGCACCAGCAGCCATACAGCAGCCATACCAAAGTGAGCTGGGGATGCAGAGGTGATGCCAAGCATCCCATAGCACTCACACACTGGGGCACTAGTATGGCTTTCCCCAGAAAACCCTGCATGGGGCACTACACACTGAGGCATGAGGGTGGGGCAATGCCTGGCCCCAGGTCAATGGCCCATGTGGGCAGGGAGCTCACAGGGTTAATGATTGACAGAGGAAGTTTCCGTAGTCACACTGTGGCCAGGCACAGCCAACAGCAGTATTCAGGGCAATGGTGTGCCTGCGTGCTCCATCTCTCTGGCAGCACCCCAGCCTGGCTGAGGTGAGCAGGTGGCACCCAGGGCTGTCACAAACACCGATTAAATGAGCATTAGAATCTCATTTCTGGCTGCCGACAAGAAGCCTGCCTCCTGACATCCACACCCTCACTGCTTCGCATGTGTGCTCATCACCTCCTCCTACATGCATGGGTGCAGCCCTGACCCACTTCCCAGGGCCAGCAGTGGCTGTGCCCCTGTCCCCTGCTGTCCCCCAGCCTGGGGGTGCTGTGACTGTCAGTGGTCCCTCCAGTAACAGAGGCCCCTGCAAGAGCACGACATGGGGAAGCCCTTTGCAGAAGGAGCTGTGCCCGTATCACGTGGACACATCGGAGGTGGCAACCCCCATGCACCCAAGGCAGCTTGGAGGCCACCCCTCCTGATGTGCACACGGCCAGGAAAACCTCAAAAATGCACCCCAGAGCCCAGTGGGTGCTGGGAGAGGGCCGAGCCCTGAGCAATGGGCGTTCTGCTCCAGCTGGGACGTGGTATGGCAGTGGCTCAGGTTACAGGGCTGGCAGGGTGCCTGCAGCAGGCGGCCCAGGGACACACGTGTCCCCTCTCCCTGCACGTCCTACAGCACAGGGACACCCCCCGGCAGTGCCAACAGGGGACCCTTGGGAGCCGTCCGAGTTTCCTTGGTGACTGTTGCCAGGTGAGAAACTCTAAGGCAGAATTTCTTATCTTGGTGGAGAACGGGAGATATTCCTCACTGGGGCTGTTACTGGACCCAGAGCTGGCACTGTGCTGGGCCAGACACCTCGCTGAGAGCAGTGACAGTGGTGACAGCGGGGTCCCCGAGGGCAAGCTGTGCACGGGGTGCTGGGGCTGTGCGGCCTCTGGGATCACTGCCTGGAGGGCAGCACGTGGCGTGGGGCTATTTCTGCCCATTGGAGAGCAGCGGGCAAGGGAAGGAGGTGACACCACAGAGACCACGGAGAAGTGTGGAGGGGCACGGGCTGTGCTGTCACGGCTTCATGGACCCCGTGAGTATGCACCGAGTGACTGCGGGCACACTGGGACAATGCCGGGACCCTGGGGAGGTGCAGCATGGGGAAACAGCAGTGACAGTGCTGGGATGCCGGCACACAGCAAGTGACAGCTTGCAGGGAAAGCACTGGGCAGTGCTGGTAAGAGCACAGAGCTAGGGTGGCTGTAATAAGGAAATAAGAGCCAGGACCCCGGGGTGCCAGCAGCAATGCCTGCAAGCTGTCCTGCTCTGCTGGGGACCACATCGCCTCAGAGCTTGCCCCAGAGGCACAGCCACCGTGCAGGACAGTGACATGCAGCTCAGAGGAGAGACGTGCCATGCTGCGAGCCCGTCGGCTGACGGCAGCAACCCTCTTACAGCAGCAGACCCACATGCAAAGGCCTGCATCGTCCCTTTAAATCCCGGCACAGCTCTGCTGGCTGACACTAAACCCGATCACACGGGCTTGCAAATCCCAGCAGCTAATTACACCCCAGCGCCCCACAGCCCGGCTGCAGCTGCAGGTAATTGCTGCCCACGCCGGGAAACCTGTTGTCAGTGAGCCAGGGCCGTGCAACGTTTGCTAACAGAGCGTGGTGAGCCGGTGGTTATTTTGGGCAGGGAAGCCATTTTTGTGGAGCACTCTCTGTCCCCCCCCAAATGGCACAGCTGAGCCCCACGGCGAACGCGGAAGCGGGGAGGCTGCTTTCAGAGCAGGGAGATAAGCACCTTTCTGCACTGCACAAACAAAAGTGTGCCCCAAACAGGCTGCGGCATGGCGAACGCCAGCTGAACATCGGCTGCTTTGCTCAGTTTTCTTGTTTCTTCTGCAAGGGGAAGCTGACAGCTCACTCCTGCACCGCGCGCAGAGCTGGGTATGTAGATGGGCAGTGCCCTGTGCTGCCCAGGTCCCACTGTGGTTCTGCTCAGGGCTGTAGGCGTGGGGGAAAGGAGCTGAGCACAGAGCATCCCTCCTGCTTGCTATGCACCACGTGCCTGCTGGGACCAGGGGAATCGCTCAATTAGAAGGAGCTTTAAGTCCTGGTTTACTGTTTCAGCATCAGCTGGTGGGACTGTAGCTGGAGGGCCATGCTTTCAAAATGTGCAAGTATCCAAAGCAGGCAGCTCCACTTTCTTGTGGAAGCAGTGCTCTCTCTGGTCTGCAGTGAGGCCGTGTCTGTGCCCGCTCAGCTCCGTGCAGTGCCCTGGGCTGCAGTCAGACCTGGGGCAGATCCCAGTTTTCTCCCTGCAGGAGAGTGAGGCTGTGGGAGGAAAAAGAGCAGCAAAAGCAGTTGCATGAAACTGCAAAGCAAATGGAAAAAAAAAAAAGTTTCCTCAGCCAGAAACTATTCCACAGACTGACGGGGCAGAAAAAAAAATACAGCTGAATTATTGAGAACGCACTGCAGAATCCAAACAGTTTAAGATGGGAAAGCAAGTCATTTGCAAAGCTATTTCCAAACTAAGTAAAAAGTTCCTGGCTCCGAAACTCCTCCGAGCCTCACCAACTGCTGGCTGTGGCTGCTGTGAGGGCAGGGAGCACATGCAGGCCGCTGCTCCTGCTTGCAGCACGTGGCTGGGAGATGCTGGGGAGCTGCATTCAGCACGTGAGGCTGCTGGGACCCACGTACCCGATGCTCTGTGCAGCACTGGATGGGGGTTTGTTGCTTTGCACAAACTGAGGAGCGCTACCGAGGTTGGTGATCCGGAAGGGCAGCGGTGGGGAGCAGCTGTCCTGCTGCTGTGCTCAGGGCTATATTTGGGAATCCAGAAGCTTGGTGTGTCCCAGCTTGGGAAGCAGTGTGTCCCGGGGTCCTAGTGCGATGGCAGAGAGGGGAGGAGAGAAACCACACTGGGAGCATGTGAGCAGCTCTCCTGCATCTAGGTGGGCTCTTTAAGGGCTCCTGCATGCTGTTCCCTGACAGCCCCAGCTTCTTCCTGCTCTCCTTTTAGAGGAGCAGAGCTGCTGGGCAGGCGTGTGTCAGGGAGCTGTGCCTATTTTCAGTGCTGGAGCCCTGAAGGAGGCTGCTCCCACTGCTATCTATAGCCTGGCTGCTGCACAAGTGCCCTCCCTCAGCCACGTGCAGGGAGCAGCTGCACAACCCCAAATTTCACACGGCGGGTGGGCACCGCCGCTCCATCCCTGCATTCACAGCGCACTGTGGGATTAACAAAATAATGAAATCCAGGATTAAGAATATAATGAGGTCAGGTTGTTCTCCTGGAAAAGGCACTGGAAACAGGAAAGTGACATTCTTTAGGACTTGGGGGCATTGCCTCGGGCACCCCTGGGTGTTGGGAAAGGCTGTTGCAGCGGGCAAGGACAGGGTGTGGCTGCAGCACCCCAGTGGCCCGGTCCCAGGGTTGCAGAGGCATTAATGCGGGCACTGGGAGAGGCAGCAGCAGGTCGCCCTCTGACTCTGCAGACACGCATCACTTTTATGGTCTGTTTACAGCACTGAGCTCCGCAGGTAGTGCAGCTCACGAGGTGACTCACAGTGTGCAGCAGCAAACACCCCTCTGCCTCCCCACATATGGGTCAGAGAATGGGATAATGATTGGTGTGGGGAGCGCCGTGAGGCTTTGTCCATCCGTTCCTCTGACAGTGCCGGTCTACCAGACACAGAATTGGCATTCTTGTCTTCTTAAACAATTGCTCTTAAATATTTCATCACGAAACAGGGGAAGACAAAATTAAAAATATGATGACTCTGGGCCCAGGCATTGCTCAGCCAAGGGCTTGGTGACCTGCCAGGCTCCTGAGGGATGCTTTTAATTTGGATAAATGGAGGTTGCATAAATGATTTCAATTGCGCATCGCTCCTGCTGCAAACACTGAGGTGTGGGCGCAGTTGGCAGCGCCGCGCTGCACCATCACCCAATAACCCTGGCAGTGCTCTCGTCTCTGTAGAATGGGGGCAGAAGGGTTTCACTTGTGGGTTCTGCGGGGTTTCATGCTTTGGGGTGTGCTGTGAAGGGGGTTAGGATTAGGGCAGGCGATGGACACTGCATCCCTGCTGAGGGATGGATACCCAGTGCCTTACAGAAGCCACCAGAGGCTTCCTGGTCTATCTGAAGTTGGGAGAACTGGCCGACCTCAAGCGCTCTATGCCTCGTCATGTCTGTCCCGGCCAGCTGCCATGTGCCCAGATTGAGTAATCTGGCAGACAGTGCATGGCTGGGGAGCCAGCTTGCAAGCACCAGTGGCTGTCTCTGCTCACACCGTGGTACACGGGGGGAGGGCAGAGCACCGGCCCAACATTGGCTGCTCCATGACCACCAATGTCAGGTAACCCAGCCAGCCTTACACTTCCCCATCCCTCTGAGTAGCACCCTGCTATCTGCAGACTTCACCGCCTCCCACTTGGATGCTTGCAGGAACCACATCTCCTCCATCATAACCAACCCACGTACGGTCCCTCCCAGCCACCCATGGGGTGCCCCTGGCTGTGGGGCAGGGCTGCCCTCCTTCCTGGCACCTCTGCCTTTGGGGACCCCCC
>JAOWBP010004006.1:4259628-4275833 GCA_028571105.1 Tragopan temminckii
TCTTCTCGACGGCGCTGTTCTGCGGGGAGAGCGCGGCGGCCGCCGTCCTCTGCTTCTCCTACAGCCACTCCGACGACCGCTTCTGGCTGGCGCTCACCATCTTCTTCGTGCTCTGCCCCTCCGTCCTGGTGCAGCTCACCCTCATCTTCGTGCATCGCGACCTCAGCCGCGACCGACCGCTCGTCCTGCTCATGCACCTGCTGCAGCTGGGGCCCATCATCAGGTGAGCGCGGCGGGGACCCGGGCACGGCTTTGCACCGCGCGGCTCTGCACGGCACGGCTCGGTTCGGTTCGGCTCCCCGGCAGAGCCGGGCAGGGGCGCCGCGCACCGCTGTCAGCAGCGCTTTCCGCAGCGCAGCCCTGCGCGCCTCGCTCCTCTCCCCGCTGCCTGCAGGACCCCCCCGGGCTCTCTCAGCCTGTTGCGTGCCTGCTGCCAAATGTGCTCTTCACGCGGCTGCTTTGTGGAGTCAGCATTCCTCTCGCTGTGGCTTTTGCCGTTGCATTGTTGGGGGTTGAGATGCAAATCCATGCTGGAGTGGCTGAAGGGGTCTGGGGTCTAGGGATGAGAGGGACTGGGGGCTGCCACACCCCAGTGGGGACAAGAGGACGAAGGTGGATGTTGCACAAGCTGAAGAGGTGCTGTTCTCACTCCTGGGGAATGCTGCCGTGCCTCCCCGGCTGCTCTCATTGCTGTGCATGGGGAGAATGTCATACCGGTCCCACAGCTCACCCTGCGCCTGGCCCAGAAGGCAGCTATGCTGGGGAGCACCAGCACTGCAGCGTTGCCCCATCGGATCACGCTGGATTACAGTGGCTGGCCCATAACACTGAGCACTGCCACCAGCAGCGGCTGGGATGGGATTCGGTGCTTGCAAGGGCCATGCTGAGCTGCTGGAGGATGCTGAGCCAGCTCTGGGGCTGCAGAGTGAGCTCAGCCTGCTGGGGAAGGCTGGTGGGGCACTGTGCGCATTGATCACATTTGGAGCCAGGTGCTGAAGTGAAATCATTTTCCCATTAGTTTGGAATAGGCCGTGAGCACTGATCTGGCAAAAGAATCAGTTCCCAAACCCTCATTCCATTTGGGTTTGAAGCAGAGCAGTGGCTGTTTTCCCCATCAGCACTCACAGACAATTACCTCCCACTGGCCCCCGAGCCAGCCCAGCCCACAGGGAACCATGGCTGTGCCTGGTCTGCGTGCGCTGCTGGTGGGATAGCGAGGCCAGCAGGGCTGGAGAAGTTGGTGGGAATGGAGGGGCTGGATGAAAGCTGCTGTGCTGAGTGGTATCAGGAGGCAGCAGGAGGCAGTGGAGGAGGCTGCCCTCTCTGGAGCTGCAGGGTGCTGAGGGGATGCGCTCAGGAAGCCATGTTATCTGCTCCATCAGACATCGGCTTCCACCCCACTCTCTGCTTCCTGCTGCTCCAACTGAGGAGGAAGTGTAGAAGGTTTTTGATATCAAACACAACAGCAGAACATTTCTCATGCTGTTGTGGGATGCTCAGCAGTGGGAAAACAGAGCCTGGGGTGTTTACACCCTTCCTTTAGCTGCCAATGGAGCTACTGCTCTTACAGCAGCTGCGCTGCACCACCCTTGCTGCTGGCCCTGTGCTGGATCCAAGCTCTAGAGTGAGTCGGGGCGCATTGGGGTGACAGTGGCCATGTGCCCACAGGTGTGTGGAGGCCCTGGTGGTGTACTGCTGGTCGGGGCAGGAAGAGGAGCCCTACGTCACCATCACGCGCAAGCGGCGGCTGCGCAAGGGCTATGAAGTGGAGCTGGAGCAGGAGGTGGGCCACTCGGTGCGCCGGCTGGCCACCCACCGCAACGCCTTCAAACGCATGGCTGTCATCCAAGCCTTCCTGGGCTCCACCCCGCAGCTCACCCTGCAGCTCTACATCAGTATCTTGGAGAAGTATGTTCCCATTGCACGAGGTAAGGGATGGGCTGTGTGCTGGGCACAAAAGCTCTGCCGTGGATGTGCGGGGCATGGTGGCATCTCAGGGATGTGGTGGAACCTCAGGGGTTTGGTGGAACATCAGGGCATGGTGGTGTCTTGAGGGTATGGGAGAATGTCCTCAACTGCACACAGTGGTATGGTATCCAGATGGGACTCTACAGATATGCCCCATCTGACCCTGTTGCCCCTTGCCCTCCCTGAACATAGAGTACAACCCATAGAATTTAGGTACCCGCCCATCCCCTGGTTTGCTTTGCCCATGCTTTCCAGCCCACTGTAAAGCTGCAGAGGGTTGGGAGGAGCTGGCTGGGACCGAGATGCTCCCAGCTCAGGTTCTTGCTCCATGTAACCACGTGGTGCCCTGCCCACATAAACACTGTTCCCGTGCACAATGGCAGCATTTCTTGCTGCTTCACACCCAGGTACAAACCCAGCTGGGAAAAGAGGAAGAGATTGATTAGCAGAGTGAGGAAATCCCCATGCTGCCCCCAGCACTGTCTGATCCCCTGACCTCTCCTCCCACAGCCATCCTCATGGGCATCTGCCTGGTGTCGGTCACCTATGGGGCGCTTGTCTGCAATGTCCTGGCTATCCAGGTCAAGTACGACGACTACAAGGTGCAGCTGCGGCCGCTGGCCTTTCTCTGCATTGTGCTGTGGCGCAGCCTGGAGATCTCCACCCGTGTGGCTGTCCTGGTGCTCTTCAGCACCGTCTTCAAGCACTGGATCATCCCCATTGCCTTGGCCAACCTGCTGGTGGTCTTCTTCCAGCCTTGGGTGCAGTTCTGGCGCAGTGGCACGCGACTGCCCGACAACATCGAAAAGAACTTCAGCCGGGTGGGCACGGTGGTGGTGCTGTTTGCCTTCACCCTGCTCTACGCCAGCATCAACATGTTCTGCTGGTCGGCTGTGCAGCTCAAGTTGGCCGACCGGGACCTCATCGACAAGTCACAGAACTGGGGCCGCTTGGCTGTGTACTACGTGGCCCGGCTGCTGGAGAACACGGCGCTGGTCATTCTCTGGTACTTCTTCAAGACTGATGTCTATGAGAACATCTGTACGTTGCTGCTGGTGGTGCAGCTGCTGCTCGGCTACTGCCTGGCCATCTACTTCATGCTCCTCTTCTTCCAGTACCTGCATCCGTGCCGCCAGCTCTTCCGACACAACGTCGCTGATTTCCTGCACTGTGTCTGCTGCCGGCGGTCCCTGGACAGTGCAGAGCTCCTGGAGGCACCGCACGAACCTGGTGTGAGGCACAGCATCGTCTGAAGCACAGCCTGGGAATATGGACAAGGCGCTGTGGTGGCATGAGCCATACTGAGGGCTCCAGGGTGCCGTTGTGACTGCAGGTGCCCTGCACTGAGCACCGGTACGGCCCCATGGTGTCAGGGGACAGAGCATGCCAACTGCCCGACACACACACACAAGGGACTTATGGGGTGTGCAGACCCCAATGGGGCACACAGCATTGGGAGCTTTGTCCCCGCCCTGCTGTGACCCCAGGGATGCTGCTCGGGTCTGTTTTGAGCAGTAAAGAAACTTTGCTATGGCTCTGCATCTGGGTGCTGGCAGGCAGCAGTGACTCACGTGGGTGGGGGCTGCCAGAATGGGGCCAAACAGCATGCGTGCACGCTGCCCACATAAACTTCACTCGTACTGCACCTGGGCAGGGAACCAAGCTATGTCCCTGAGCTGGGGGCTGCAGTGCAGGCTCAGCAGCACAGCCCAATCTCCCAGCTGCTGCAGGCTTGCACTTGTCCTGCGATGAAGCCGATAAGGGGCAGGGAGGCTGCGGGCCTCTTCCTGCTGCTCCACCAGCACAGCTCTGGCTGTCAGCCGGCAGTGACCCCAGTTGTGACACAGCGTGATCTTGCCTAACCTGTTCCTCTGGCCACCAGGTGCCAGCTGCCATGCTGGCATGAGGTGTGGGTGCTGTGGTGCTGAACGTTGCAGTGCTCATGATCCTGCTGCAGTGTGACCCCCCAGCAGCCATTTGTAGGGCTGTCACTGCTGAGGGTGCTCAGCATCACTGGGTGCACAGCTGGAACATGCTGCCCTGGCATGCTGAGCCCCGGCTGGCTCCTGGCACCAGCACAGTGACACTGCTGTGCCCTGGGATGCCTCCCGTCTTCTGCAGTTTTTCTCGTGAAAAATCATCAGGGGAGGCCAGGGAGGGTCGTGTTTGCTAAGCAGAGCCCTCACCGATTCCCTGCCACCAGGAAGTTCCTGCCTTAAAAAAGCACGCTCTGTCCACAAATGCTACAGGGGAGGGGAGAAGCAGGGCCGTGCCTAAACGTCCCCCTCTGCTGTGCCACCTCCACGTGAGACCCCACGGGACCCCTCACAAGGCTCCCCTGCACCTCGCCCTGCCGTCGGGGCCGCTGCTCCGGGCTCAGCCGACGTTCCTGGAAGGAGCCTTTAAAACCGTGCGGCATTTCCTCCAAGACACCGTGAGGGAAAGTCCCCGCAGCGCCGTTCCCAGGGCCGGGGCCGCTCCTGGGGCTGCTGCCTCCATAAAACGCGGGCGGGCGGCAGCGGGCTGCATTCGCTGCGGGCGGACGGAGACATCGCACTATGGGCAACTGGCTGGTCAACCACTGGTTCTCGGCCGCCGTCCTTGTGAGTGTGCGGGGCTCAGGCTGCTGGGGGGCTGGAGGGGCTGGGGGGAAACTGGGAGCTGTCCTGGCTCTGCCATCCACGGAGAAATAAAGAACTCCTCCGTATGAGTGATGGGCACAGCCCCGGGTGGTGGCTGCGGATCTCATGTAAGGACTCCTAGGCTGAAAGGAAGGGTGGGCACCAATGCTCAGGGGTTATTTCTGCCTTGTCTGCCTCTTCCCGCTCACAACCTGAATGTCCAAAATCCCCAATCGCTCACAGTGAGGTAGAGAAGCAGTGCACCCCTCCCTGCGGCATCCAAAACCAATGGATGGAGAATGCAAAACTTGAAACTGCTGCTGCTCCGCTCTGCTGCTGTGGGCAGGGAGGCTCCCACTCTGGTTTTCTCCTCTCACAGAGCTGCTCGGTGCTGGAGGAGCTGCAGCACCCGCAGCACCACTGCTACAGCAGCAGGCTGCAACATCTGGGAAATGGGGGGAGGTGGGGAGGGGTGCAGGAAATTAGGATTTGCATATTTTAAATTGTTAAAGAAAAATAGAAGTCAGGGCAGAGTGGTTTGGGGAGCTCTGCAAAAAATGTGAAATAACGCAGCTCCAGTGCAGTGGAGAGCAGTACAGGGGAACAGGGCTGTGCTGCAGGGCTGGCAGCATGGTAAGGGCTGGCAGCTGCATCCCTACAGCATTTCCTCCTCCCAGACCTTTCCGGCTCGGTATCTGCCCCAGGTCCTTCCCTTTCTCAGCAGCAGATATTTCCTTTATCTTCCTTTCCTCATTCCTTGTGCATGCAGAAGGATGGCAGTGACAGGACAGTTATTTTGCAACACTCCTTTCCATCCTTGTTCCCGTGTCCCATCTCACCCATGATGCCTCAGGAGTAAGGGAGTGGAATGGGATGCACTGCACTGACGCCCTCTATCCATGCCTGCAGCTGTGTGCTGCAGGGTAAGAGGTCCTGGAGGCGGAGTTCCTCACAACCCTTGGTTCCCCTGCAGGCGGCCTGGCTGGGCATCAACATCTTCCTCTTCACATACTACTTTCTGTTCTTCGACCGGGACGAGCGGTACTTCTACACCAGGGCCATCCTCGGGGTAAGGTGCTCCCAGCAGCACCCTGCCTGCCCTGGAGCCCTCCTGGCTGGGCTGCAGCAAGGCAGAGGCTACAGCACCCCAGAGCCGTTCCTTGTCCTGTCCTCTTCCAGTTCACCTCTGCTCCCTCCTAATCACTGCCTTGATCCCTGTTTCCATTCCAACATCACCCCATACCAATAGCCATCCCACAGCCCCAGCCCAGATCGCTTGGTCCCCGCTCAGCGTTGCTTGGCCCCATCCCATCCTGGGGCGCTCAGCCTGCAGGCAGCTGCACCTTGTCCCTGGCACAGCAATAATCACCCCATCCCTGTCTCCATCTCCCCAGTCCGCCTTGGCGTGGGCCCGGGCATCGGCCAAGTGCCTCAACTTCAACAGCATGCTGATCCTGCTGCCCGTCTGCCGCAATCTGCTCTCCTTCTTGCGCGGGAGCTGCTCGGTGAGTGCCCGTGGGCAGTCCCACAGCATGTCTGTCCCCATCCCTGCTCCCGTCCCCATCCCAACCCTGCCACCTCTCCTTGCAGTGCTGCAGGAGGACGCTGCGCAAGCAGCTTGACCACAACCTCACCTTCCACAAGTTGGTGGCCTATGCGCTGGCCCTGTTCACAGGTAGCACTCTGCTGCTCACCCTCTGTCCCCCCAGAGCCCTGTGGGGTGACAGCAGGTGACCACCTGTTCCCCTGCACAGCTGTGCACACCATTGCCCATCTCTTCAACCTGGAGCGCTACAACTACAGCCAGCAGGCCAACGATGGCAGCCTGCATGCTGTCCTTTCCAAGATGCACCTGCAGGACAGCAACAAGTGGCTGAACCCCATCCATTCCAACCAGACGGTGAGCGTGGGTCCACCGCTGCCAACCCCCTGCCCTGTGCCCACCCTGACCCTGTCCTCCTGCCACCTCTGCAGACTGTCGAGTACGTGACCTTCACCACCATCCCAGGGCTGACCGGGGTCATCATCACTCTGGCACTCATCCTCATGGTCACATCCTCCACTGAGTTCATCCGCAGGAACTACTTTGAGGTCTTTTGGTACACACACCACCTCTTCATCATCTACTTCATCGGCCTCGTCATCCACGGCGTCGCGTAAGGCTCCTCCTGCAGGCTCCCAGAGCAGCAGAACAAGGGGCAATGGCCACAAATTGCCACCGTGGTGGCTGCATCTGCTCCAGGATGACCTGGATGCAGTCCTCGGTGGAAGGGGGCCCTATGCTTACCCTGCCTCCCTGCAGCGGGTTGGTGCGTGGGCAGACGGAGGAGAGCATGAAGGAGGTGCACCCACGGCGCTGCGCTGAGTTCCTGGTGCACAAACCCGAGGAGTGCAGGCAGGAGTGCTGCAAGGAGCCCGAGTTCGGCAGCATCCCCGCAGAGGTAGGGATGGGAGTGGGGCTGTAGGAATCCAGGCCCTTGCATACTCCATTAGGGGGAGCAGGTGGCTTGGGAGGCTCCAACCCCTTGCTCCCCTCCACCTCACAGTCCTGGAAGTGGGTTCTGGCTCCCATCATCCTCTACATCTTTGAGAGGATCCTGCGCATCTGGCGCGCGCGGCAGAAGGTGGTTGTCACCAAGGTAGGTGGTGAGGTGGTTGCACGGAGGAGGGCAGGGGCTGCTGTCGTAGCTCCCACACAGGCAGCAGGGCCATGTGGGGCACTGAACTCTGCTGCCGGCCTCACAGGTGGTCATGCACCCCGCTAAAGTGCTGGAGCTGCAGATGCAGAAGAAGGGCTTCCGCATGGAAGTGGGGCAGTACATCTTTGTCAACTGCCCCGCTGTGTCCCTGCTGGAGTGGCACCCCTTCACTCTCACCTCAGCACCTGAGGAAGACTTCTTCTCCATCCACATCCGGGCAGCTGGGGACTGGACGGAGCGCATCATTGACACCTTCCAGCAGCAGAAGCTGGAGACTCCCAGGTAGCCTGGGGAGAACCCCAGTGGAGCACCCCAGGGGTTGGGGAGACTATGCCTCTTATTCAGGCCCTCCCTTGGTCAGGATCGAAGTGGATGGCCCCTTTGGCACAGCCAGCGAAGATGTGTTCCTGTATGAGGTGGCCATGCTGGTGGGAGCAGGCATCGGTGTTACCCCCTTCGCCTCTATCCTGAAGTCCATCTGGTACAGGTTCCAGCAGAATGACCGGACTCTCAAGACCAAGAAGGTACTGAGAGTCCCATGGGACCAGCTGACCCCATACCATGGGTTTCTCCACGTTCAGAAGCACTTGGTTCCCCCATGCTTGATATCACATCTTTCCCCTGCTCCATCTCGAGTAACACTTCTTTCCCGTGCCACTGCACCCCAGATCTACTTCTACTGGCTCTGCCGAGACACAGGTGCCTTCACCTGGTTCAATGACCTGCTTGCCTCACTCGAGCAAAAGATGGCTGAGTCTGGCAAGGCAGACTTCCTCACCTACCGGCTCTTCCTCACCGGCTGGGACACCAGCATTGTGAGTTGGCTGCGGGTGGGCACGGCTGCAGAGGACTGGTGGTGGCCGTGGTCCTCATTCTCTCTGCTCTGCCCAGGCCAACAACGCAGCACTCAACTTTGACACAGTCACGGACACAGTGACAGGCCTGAGGCAAAAAACCATCTTTGGGAGGCCCAGGTGGGACATTGAATTCTCAGCAGTGGCCACAGCGCACCCCAGGTGAGATATGGGGGCCTTGGGGTGTCAATACCAGTTGGAATCCCTTGGTCACCAACACCCACAGCTTCTCGCTGCATGCAGGTCAGTGGTTGGTGTGTTCCTGTGCGGGCCGGAGGCATTGGCAAAGGTCTTGCAGAGATCTTGTCACCAGCACTCCAGCTTGGACCCCAGAAAGGTCAAATTCTACTTCAACAAGGAGAATTTCTAAGTGGGAGCCAGGATGGGACCACGGGCAGCAGAGAACAACCAGCCCGCTGCTCTCACTTCTCTTTTTGAAGCAACTCTGCCTGGAATGAGCATCAGCTGAAAAGCATGTGCATGAGAACCAGGCAAGACAGCGAGATCATTCTTCGTAAGGAGAAACTCTGGGTTCACAGACTGCTGCCTCCTTGACCCTACAAAGGGTCCCTGTGAGGGGAAATGAGCCCAGCTGTCAGCACAGCCCCCCATGAGACACGCATTGGGATGGTACCGGAGCAGCACGCAGGTGCAGACCAGCAGGACGCAAGGGGAGCCCAGCAGGCTGGCCAAGATGGTGGGGTCAGATGTGGCACCGGGGCACCAAGGGCCAAACACACCCCTCCAGATTTAAACATCCCTCTCCATAAAACAGTAAATTAAACTTGTTTTTCCTTGCAATAAAAGCCATGGGTGGTGCCTCAATCTGTGCAGGTGTGGAGGAAGCCCATTGTTTGCCCCCCTTTACTGGGCTGCAATAGAAAGGCAGTGAACCCTCGGGGGTGAAGTGTAGGGTGGTGGGGCTGTCTGCCCACCAGCCTTCTCCCTCTACAGAGGCTCACAGGCACCAAAGAGCCAAGTTTGCATCAACCACCAGGCACAAACCAGCACACAGGCAGACTTCAAGTGCAAAGATAACAAATTCTGCTCAAGCATATGCACAGAGGAGGAGAAAAACACCCTCCCAGGGCAGGCAGGTGTGGTAAGCGATACAGCAATTGGATACAGAGCCCTTCTGCTCTTGTCAACAGGGACAGAAAGCTGAGCTCCCTGTCATGCCCTAGAGGAGGGCACAGCCAGGCTGACCTGCACCATGGGGCACCCACTGTCTCCTGGCCCACGGGCTGCTGCCACCAGCCAGACACCTTCCCTGGGCACCCTGTTTGATAGCCAGCACATTCCAGCAGAAAGGTGCTAAAAGAGTACCCATGGAGCTTAACGGTCCCCCAGAGCGTCCTCAGCCCCAGTACTCACTGCCCAAGCCTGATAGCCCATCTGTCTCTCCAGGTGACAATTTCAGCTTCCTGCATGTGAGTGCCTCCTTTCGTGTGCTGCCCCTGCTCAGCTCACCACCGCAAGGTGCTTTCTACTGCATTCCTAGTAAACAAGAAATCCCAGCAGTTGCTCCTGCCCCTGTATTGCTGGGAAAATGGTGAAGAACCTGAGAGGTTCAGTCTAGGACAGAGATAGGCCAGGCTGTTCCCAGCAGTCCTCCTGCCTATGAGGGACCATACTAGGCAATCTGAGACACAGCTTTATTCAAACCCTCCTCCCACTTTATTTCAAACATCATAAAATATACACACAGAAAAAGGAATGAATTGGGAGGGAAAACCTTGGGTGGCAAGGAGAAACCTCTCCCTAAACGCAGCATCAACTCAAACAACAGGAAATGGCTGCCATGGAGCACCTTCTCTGCCCATCGCACACCTGTCAGGCCTGTGAGAAGGGGAGGGAAGTGAGCACAGAAGAAAAGCAGGGCCACCCCGCACTGAACAGCACTCTGCAGGGGAGCAGGATCAGCCTTAAGGACATCACCTGTCAGGGTGCCCCTGTGGATTTCTGGATTTGCTCCTTTAGAATAAGGATGCTTTGCCGTTGCTCTGGGGGCAGCATGGCGATCTGGTCTGCTGTCAGCTGCAGAACCTGCATGATCAGGGCCGCCTGAGGAGAGAAGGGAGAGTCAGAATTGCTCTCTGCCAGCATAGCCATGGGTTACCACAGCCAAGAAAGAGGTGCCGGATTAAGTTTCCTCTGCAGCAGGACCACGGAGCTGCCCAAGCTCTGAGCAGAGCAGGGTAGAATAACCTCCTGCTCCAAATGCAACAGGAAAGAAAACAAGTTCCCTGAAGCATGGTTGTCTTCTGCCATGGTAAGGCACACAGAGAGCGCTACTCTCATTGTCTAACCCCTTCCCACCTGTCCACTCACCTTCTCATGATCCTGGGGGGTGACCTGGCTCTGTCCAGGACTAAAGCCTCCAGGCTGACCAGCTCCCTGGACCCCTGCCCCAGGAATGCCCCCTCCTTGCATGCCAGCCCCTGCCATGTTAGGAACCTATGGGTACAAGAGAGGGAATAAGGACTGAGGGGTCTCTGGACTCAGCCATACAGATACAGGAACATAAAACAGGCTTTGTACTTCCAGGACACACTGCTCTGCAGGAGGTCTTCCACCTCCAGCAGTCACACGCATACCCCTCACCCAGTCCCACCCACAAGACACCATCAGTGCACAGTCAGCCACACAGAGCTGTACCTGGCGGGGCCCCTGTGGGCCGCTGGCTCCCATATTAAGTGGTCCGGGACCCTGTATGCCACCTGGCATCGGGCCACGTGGGTTGGGACCAGGCCCTCGAGGCTCCAGGCCTCGGGACTCCATGACCCTGGCCTCCATTGCCCTGGCTTCAAGCACTCGTGGCTCCAGGACCCGTGGCTCCATGCCCCTTGGCTCCAGGCCCCGTGCCTCCATCACCCGGGGCTCCAGCCCTCGTGGCTCCAATCCTCGCGGCTCCAGCCCTCGGGGATCTCTTCCAACTGCAGAGGAAGGACAAGGCAAGCTATAGAAGGGAGCAGTGCCCTGGGGTTATGGGAGTGAGCCCACTGCCTTCTCTGCTGGGAAGCTGGCAAATGTCAGGAAGATGTAGGGCTGGGGAAAAGGAGACATGCCAGGAAGAAGCCCCTTACTCTGTGGGACTGTTCCTCATGCCTTAAGTTCATTTCACTGCCCAAATCCCCTTTTAAGTCTTGAGTTGAGGCAGCGAGCTCCACTCTGACCCTCTGTCTGCATGCTTTAAGCCACCCGTTATTTCATGCCCCCTCTCTCACCTCGAGCATCCATCAAGGGCCCCCGCGGCTCTCCCATCAGTGGTCGGGGTTCTCCCATGGGTCCACCCCTCATCTCATGGGGGGGGCCACGGCTATCGTGGCCAGGCATATGATGCATAGGGGCTCCTTGGTGGGGTGGCCCAAGGTAACCTCTGATGCAGAGAGACGAGGAGAGCAAAGCAGGAGGAGGAGAAAAAGCGAGAGAGTGTAAATCAGACACTGGCTTGGCACGGTCTGGGCAAAGCGTTGGGATTGCCCCCAAAGCCGGCCGCTGGCAAGGCTTGCACAGGGATGAATGCTGTCAGTCCCATGTCACAGGGTTGCTGATAGCACCCTGGGGATGCCCCATCCCTGGGGAAGGGGACTGGTCCCCATGGCTGGCAGCACACAGGCCTCCAACCAGGTAGCAGTGACTCCCGGAAGGCTCGTGCCATCCCTGTCCTTAGTGAGATCACCCCTGGGCAGGGAACAGTGCAAGGGGCTCCTCTCCTTCCCTCTCCCCTCACCTGGGCTCCACATCTCCAGTGACTGAGAGCAGGGTCCCTCCACGAGGGTCATTCGGGGCATCTCCCAAAAGGCCTCGGGGCGGCGGGCCACTAGCAGGTAGAGGTCCACGCTGCATAGGGGCCCTCGGGTCTGGCATGGGCACTGCCAGGGAGACATACAAGAACTTGTGAGGACCTGCACAACCAGTGCTGTGCTGAGACTGTCCCCCAGGCCCCTCAGGGCTGGGATGTGCACTGCCTCTCTGCTTCCTGACACAGGCAAATGGGCTGTGCTGATTGCTGGGGGAGCAGTCCCTTGGATAAGGTCAGAGAGCACAGAAGCTCCTTCCCTGGATGCTCATTACGTCACTCTCTTTCCCCCTCTGGTTCTATCTCAGGCTTCTTACAACACCAGGTGCTCAGAGTGTGGGTGCCCCTTGGCAGTCCTAAGAGCATGGGCCAATGTGAGACCAGGTGCAAAGCAAGACCTGGAAAGCTACTGTCAGGGAAGTGCCTAAGTGGGCTGGACCCTAATTGAAGACCCTCTCCAAACAGGCACTCATTTCCACTGGTGACCCTCTGCATGGCATCATCTTGTTCTCCTCTCCTGCCCCCAGAGGAAATCCTGCCTCCTCCTAACCCTGCCAGGCTACACGGAGTGATGCCAGTCCCCAACCCTGAGCACAGTGTGGTGACAGCTGCTCTCCACACACTGCACAACAAGCTCCATGACAGCCTGGAGCAGGCAAGCGCCGCGATACCTTGAACGCGTTCGATAGACGCAGGCCTGGCAGGTCCCACGGGCGAGAGCTGCAGGGTCCCTGGGCAAGCAGCAGGAAAAGAGGGAGAAGAGCAGACACGTAAATAGTGTATGCACACATGCACGCAGCCTTGGGGACGGTGCTGTCTTGGCCTGTAGAATCACCTCTGCTCCCTGGCATCCCCCACGACACCTGCTGAGAAGATGCTGCCTGCTGCCAGTCTGGCTGTATCAGCAACTTCCACCAACACCACGTCTGCCACCACAGGTATGGAAGGCAGCTTGGCACAAAGCACCAGGCTGGGCACAGCCCTTTCTTTTCTCACTCTGTGAACATGCAGGGAGCAGAGTGAACCTTGCCGCAGGAAGTCCTGCCAAGAGAATTGGCACATTGCAGGGCCTGCTGTGGCCCACAGCAAGTCAGCTCCTGCCCCTGCCTGCAGCTACCTTGGGCACTCCCCAGCACTGGTTTTCTGTCTGATCTTCAAAACCTTTTGGGTATCAGTGAAACTGCCAAGAACTGCAGGATTGTTCTTGGGACGATGGTGCTCACTCTGAGAATAATGACAGTCAGCTGCCTTTAAGACACTTAAAACTGGAGGAACTCAGAACAGGTTTGCCACTCTGCTGACACAAGACCTGAGATACAAATCTAGGCGACGGAGATGTCAGAGCCCTGCATGTCTTACTACTGGAAGAACAGGAATGCCTCACTTTGGTTGCCCTGAGCACGGAGCAGCCGCTCAGTGCTGAATGGCAAGGAATCCAGCTCCAGGGCTGGGCTGTACAGACCGTGCCTGCAGAGGGAGTGAGGGCCAAGCAACTGCCCGTTGCAGAACTCCCTGCCAAGCCTCGTACTCACTATCACAAGCAAAAGCGAAGACCCAGCTCCCTCTGCTGGGCACGGCACAGAAAGCACAGGGAAACACAGGCAGACACTGCAGCAGCATAGCTGCTTCCCAGCATCCAGGCAGCAATGAAGCAGGGCAGGGACTGGAGAAGAGCAAGCTCTGCCTGCCTGCACAAGCACAGGGACAGACACGGGCTCACAGAGAAATAGAAAAAACAGGCACATCCCGCCCAGTGGAAAGGCAGCTCTCCTGGCTTCCAGGATGCATCTGCACAACACGGTGTAGAACAAGCTGGAAGCAAACTGGTGCCTAGGCTGGAGTCCTGGACGCAGGAGAGCTGTTACCACAGCCTTGCACCTAAGCGAACAAACCCAGGCATGGCCCAGTGCTATAGGAGCTGCCATGTCTCCAGATGCAGCAGCAACAAGGCTGCATGTAGCCGGCAGAGGCTCTCGCTGAGCAACATTGCTCAGAACCTGTAGCCTGGGCCCTTGCTGGAGCAAGGTTCACATGATACATGGCATAAACTTAACCTCTGATGTACCTTGTCCGCGCTCCAATGGCACAGGTCCTCCTCCAGGCATGCCGACCTGCGGCTGCAATCCACCTGATGGGGAAAAAGCAGAGGTAAGACACATTTGTCGTCATCCCTATGCAACCAACCCATTCCTTTGGACCCAAATACCTACCCCCTCCCAGCTCCTGGGGTAACATCTGGAGATTTATTTTCTTGCTGATGGTTGCCCATGGAGATAAGCCAACCTTCTGAACTGCCACTGACAGCAGTCACAACCATTGCATGGAGTACAAGCGCCCTCATGGGGCCCAGCCCTACGGTTATGGGAAGATACAGTGGGGCTGTCTGCAGGACCCACATGCCCAGGACAGCCTGGGCACCGCTCAGCCAAAACCCACAAACTCACCTCCTGGAGCCATGGGGCCAGGGCCAGGGCCCTGCACAGCAGCTGCCATCTGTCCTGGGGCTGGCACTCCTCCCTGCATAGGCGGCTGCATCAGAGGGGGAGCTCCGTTTACATGCATGCCACCCTGTCCAGGAGAGAAACCAGACCTCAGCAAAGCCCTGTCAGCCCAACTGGGAAACCTGGGCTGGTAATGCCACTGCTCCCCAACATGGTACATGTGCCCCAATGGCTCTTACTATGGGTTGTGGCTGGGATGATGGGGTATTCTGCGGGTTCATCTGGGCATTAGGCCCTGGTCCAGGTCCTGGTCCTGGCCCAGGTCCTGGCACAGCCTGCTGGTTGCCTGGGATCAGAGGAGGAACGCTGGTCTGACGATGCAGGATTTTCTACAAGCAGAAGAAGAAAGGAGTTATCTTCCACTCACCACAACACACTGTTGCCAACATCCTACAGCCCCAATAAAGACAGTGAGGGACAAACCAGTGCAATCTCCGGATCGACGATCCTCATTACCACCTGGGCCTGTAGCAGGGCATAAGCCAGCTGGGGGTTCTGCAGCAGCATGTTCCTGGCTTCCTGGGGGCTGTTCTGGACGCACAGCTGAGAATACACATAGAGATCAGCACTCTAGCAAGGCATGATATGGGCTATAGGGGCACAGGTAGCTGTGGTAGAAGGTGCTCATACACAGAGCAGGGAGCGTAACTCTCTTCTTCACTCACTTTCATCTGCTTCATCAGCTCAAACATCTGCTCAGGTGGCAGACTGGCCACTGCACGGCTGATGGACTCAGGGGCATCCTCAGGATTGACAGGGTCCCCGTAGGGTGACTCTATGATAGGTGCACCTGTGCCCAAGCCTGCAACAGAGTTTGTGATATAAGCCACAACCTCAAAAGGCACTGTGAGCTTGTGTTTAGAACTGACTGCTCATAAGAAGGGTAATGCCATGCCATTAATGGGAGGCAGCAAAAGCAAGGAGATCTGGAAGGAGAAAACAACCAGCTCAGCCCACATCCCCTCTGCAAAGCTGTTTGCTGGGTCACTTGGAGCAGGCCAGCTCTGCCAGCCTCACAGAGCCAGGTACGTACTGCAATGCCAGGAAGGCCAGGCCCAGTACAGCATCAGCGTTCTCTGGCACAGAATTCAGACTCACTCTTCAGCTCCTCCTTGTTCTTCTCGCTGGCTGCATTGTCAACACGGAGGGCCCTCCCACTGAACTCCCGTCCGTTCAGGTTCCGCATGGCACTGAGGGCCGTCTCCTGGTCCTGGTACTCACAGAAGCCATATCCCTTGGGTTTTCCTGTCTCCCTGTCATACACCAACCTGCACAGCAAGAGGAGAGCCATCACCATTGAGGGCAGCCCGCAGCTGGGAGCGAGTAAACATCCCTGCAGAGCTCCAAGCTGCTCCTGTTCTACACCCATGGCTCTCAACAGAGCACAGTTAGGATGCAGTGAGGCAGCTGGTCCGGCCGTGGATACGGCACGCCCGCGTTCACGCCGCAATGCTTGCGCTCTATCCCCAGCTCTCAACACAGAGCACGGCCCTCACACACCCCCAGCACACGGCAGTGCTGCCGGCCCCGCGCGGGCCCGGGCCTCGCTCCCCTGTGCCCGTTTGAAGGCCGCTCCGCCGCGCTCGGAGGGGGGCCGGGGGAGCAGAGGGGACGGCCGAAGCGCTCTCACCTGAAGCTGACCACGGGTCCGACCTCGGAGAAAATGTCCTTCAGCTGCTCCTCTGTGGCCTCGTACGGGATGTTCCCCACTGCGGGAGAGAGACGGCGGCGCTCAGCCCGCGGCGCGGGGGGCAGGAAGC